>JBAPLH010000560.1:0-51786 GCA_037897445.1 Ceriops zippeliana
GTTTAATTGAAGATTAGAGCTTGCCTCCCATCATTTGTCGTTAGCAAGGCTCCTCTTTTCACTCCACACACACTTTTTGACACATTGATCATAAAATTAACACATGTGGCTAAAAAACCTAGTATATTGATTGAATCAAACATGTATAAACACCATTACAACTCTAAATCTATTTACATCTGTCAATCAAAGGAGTCATTACTCATGATTGTCATTCCGTACAAATATGAACTAGTTTAATTCTTAATTCACGAGACATTCTAATCGCCTCATGTGAATTAGGCTCCTTATATTGTTACCAGGACTTTTTTCATGCAATAACCTTGAAACTAAATTTTGCTTCATCCTTAATCACTATATTCGTTATGAAAAAAATGCCCATGGCCCATCTATAACATGAATTCATTCAATTTAACAACCAATGAAGTCCTTGATCTTGAAATACATTTCTTATTGATATTAATTGTGGAATTCAAAATTAGAGACGACCACCCATCATTTCTCATTAGCAATGCTCCTCTTTTCACTCCAAACACTCTTTTTGACACATTGATCATGAAATTAACACATGTAGCTAAACAACCTAGTATATTGATTGAATCAAACAAGTATAAACACCATTACAACTGTAAATCGATTTAAATCCGTCAATCAAGGGAGTCATTCATCATGGTTGGCATTCTGTACACATGTAAACTGGTTTAATTCTTAAATCACGAGACATTCTAATCGCCTCATGTGAATTAGGCTCCTCTTATTGTTACCAGGACTTTTTCCATTGCAATAACCTTGAAATGAAATTTTGTTTCATCCTTAATGACTATATTCATTATGAAAAAAATGCCCATGGACCATCTATAACATGAATTCATTCACTTTAACAACCAAAGGAGTCCTTGATCTTGAAATTCATTTCTTATTGATATTAATTGTGGAATTCAAAATTAGAGACAGCCTCCCATCATTTCTCATTAGCAATGCTCCTCTTTTGACTCCAAACATACTTTTTGACACATTGATCATGAAATTAGCACATGTGGCTAAACAACCTATTATATTGATTGTATCAAACCAGTATAAACACCATTACAACTCTAAAACTATTTAAATCCGTCAATCAAGGGAGTCATTCATCATGGTTTGCATTCCATACAAATGTGAACTGGTTTAATTCTTAAATCACGAGATATTCTAATCACCTCATGTGAATTAGGCTCCCCTTATTGTTACCAGCACTTTTTTCATGCAATAAACTTGAAATTAAATTTTGCTTTATCCTTAATGACTATATTCGTTATGAAAAAAATGCCCATGGACCATCTATCATATGAATTCATTCAATTTCACAAACAATGGAGTACTTGATCTTGAATTTCATTTCTTATTGATCTTAATTGTTGAATTCATAATTAGAGATTGCCTCCCATCATTTGTCGTTAGCAAGGAACCTCTTTTCACTCCACACACACTTTTTGACACATTGATCATGAAATTAACACATATGGCTAAACAACCTAGTATATTGATTGAATCAAACAAGTATAAACACCATTACAACTCTAAATCTCTTTAAATCCATCACTCAATGGTGTCATTCATCATGGTTTGCATTCCATAAAAATGTCAACAGGTTTAATTCTTAAATCATGAGACATTCTAATCGCCTTATGTGAATTAGGCTCCTTATATTGTTACCAGGACTTTTTTCATGCAATTACCTTGAAATTAAATTTTGCTTCATCCTTCATGAATATATTCGTTGTGAAAAAAATGCACATGGGCCATCTATAGCATGAATTCATTCCATTTAACAAACAATGGAGTCCTTGATCTTGAAATTTATTTCTTACTAATATTAATTGTGGAATTCAAAATTAGAGACAGCCTCCCATCATTTCTCATTAGGCTCCTCTTATTGTTACCAGGACTTTTTTCACGCAAGAACATTGAAATTAAATTTTGCTTCATCCTTGATTACTAAATTCGTTATGAAAAAAATGCCCATGGACCATCTATAACATGAATTCATTCAATTTAACAAACAATGGAGTCCTTGATCTTCAATTTCATTTCTTATGGATATTAATTGTTGAATTCAAAATTAGAGATTGCCTCCCATCATTTGTCGTTAGCGAGGGTCCTTTTTTGACTCCACACTCACTTTTTGACACATTGATCATGAAATTTACACATGTGGCTAAACAACCTAATATATTGATTGAATCAAACAAGTAGAAACACTATTAAAACTCTAAATCCATTTAAATCGGTCAATCACAGGAGTCATTCATCATGGTTTGCTCCATTCCGTACAAATGGGAACTTGTATAATTCTTAAAACATGAGACATTCTAATCATCTCATGCGAATTAGGCTCCTCTTATTGTTACCAGCACTATTTTTCATGCCTTGAAGTTAACTTTTGCTTCATCCATAATGACCATATTCGTTATGAAAAAAATGCCCATGGACTATCTATATCATGAATTCATTCAATTTAACAAACAATGGAGTCCTTGATCTTGAATTTCATTTCTTATCGATATTAATTGTTTAATTCAAGATTAGAGCTTGCCTCCCATCATTTGACGTTAGCAAGGCTCCTCTTTTGACTCCACACACACTTTTTGACACATTGATCATGAAATTAACACATGTGGCTAAACAACCTAGTATATTGATTGAATCAAACAAGTATAAACAACATTACAACTCTAAATCTATTTCAATCCATCAATCAAGGGAGTCATTCATCATGGTTTGCATTCCGTACAAATGTGAACTGGTTTAATTCTTAAATCAGGAGACATTCTAATCACATCATGTGAATTAGGCTCCTCTTATTGTTACCAGGTCTTTTTTCATGCAATAACCTTGAAATTAAATTTTGCTTCATCCTTAATGACTATATTCGTTATGAAAAAAATGCCCATGCACCATCTATAACATGAATTCATTCAATTTAACAACCAATGGAGTGCTTGACGTTGAAATTTTTTTTTTATTGATATTAATTGTTCAATTCAAAATTAGAGAGTGCCTCAAATGATTTTACATTAGCAATACTCCTCTTTTGACAGCAAAGACACTTTTTGACACATTGATCATAAAAGTAACACATGTAGCTAAACAACCTATTATATTGATTGAATCAAACAAGTATAAACACCATTACAACTCCAAATCCATTTAAATCCGTTAGTCAAAGGAGACATTCATCATGGTTTCCATTCCATACAAATGTGAACAAGCTTAATTCTTAAATCACGAAACATTCTAATAGCCTCATGTGAATTAGGCTCCTATTATTGTTACCAGGACTTTTTTGATGCAATAACCTTGAAACTAAATTTTGCTTCATCCTTAATGACTATATTCGTTATGAAAAAAATGCCCATGGACCATCTATCACATGAATTCATTCAATTTCACAAACAATGGAGTACTTGATCTTGAATTTCATTTCTTATTGATCTTAATTGTTGAATTCATAATTAGAGATTGCCTCCCATCATTTGTCGTTAGCAAGGAACCTCTTTTGACTCCACACACACTTTTTGACACATTGATCATGAAATTAGCACATGTGGCTAAACAACCTAGTATATTGATTGAATCAAACAAGTATAAACACCATTACAACTCTAAATCTATTTAAATCCGTCAATCAAGGGAGTCATTCATCATGGTTTGCATTCCCTAAAAATGTCAACAGGTTTAATTCTTAAATCACGAGACATTTTAATCGCCTCAAGTGAATTAGGCTCCTTATATTTTTACCAGGTCTTTTTTCATGCAATAACCTTGAAATTAAATTTTGCTTCATCCTTAATGACTATATTCCTTGTGAAAAAAATGCACATGGTCCATCTATAACATGAATTCATTCCATTTAACAAACAATGGAGTCCTTGATCTTGAAATTCATTTCTTACTAATATTAATTGTGGAATTCAAAATTAGAGACAGCCTCCCATCATTTCTCATTAGGCTCCTCTTTTTGTTACCAGGACTTTTTTCACGCAAGAACATTGAAATTAAATTTTGCTTCATCCTTGATGACTAAATTCGTTATGAAAAAAATGCCCATGGACCATCTATAACATGAATTCATTCAATTTAACAAAAAATGGAGTCCTTGATCTTGAATTTCATTTCTTATTGATATTAATTGTTGAATTCAAAATTAGAGATTGCCTCCCATCATTTGTCGTTAGCGAGGCTCCTTTTTTGATTCCACACACACTTTTTGACACATTGATCATGAAATTAACACATGTGGATAAACAATCTAGTATATTGCTTGAATCAAACAAGTAGAAACACTATTAAAACTCTAAATCCATTTAAATCCGTCAGTCAAAGGAGTCATTCATCATGGTTTGCATTCCGTACAAATGGGAACTGGTATAATTCTTAAAACATGAGACATTCTAATCATCTCATGTGAATTAGGTTCTTCTTATTGTTGCTAGGACTATTTTCATGCAGTAACCTTGAAATTAAATTTTGCTTCATCCTTAATGACTATATTTGCTATGAAAAAAAATGCCCATGGACCATCTATAACATAAATTCAGTCAATTTAACAAACAACGGAGTCCTTGATCTTGAAATTCATTTCTTATTGATATTAATTTTTCAATTCAAAATTAGAGACTGCCTCGAATTATTTCTGATTAGCAATGCTCCTCTTTTAACTCCAAACACACTTTTTGACACATTGATCATAAAATTAACACATGTAGCTAAACAACCTACGATATTGATTGAATCAAACAAGTATAAAAACCATTAAAACTCTAAATCCATTTAAATCTGTCAGTCAAAGGAGTAATTCATCATGGTTTGCATTCCGTACAAATGGGAACTCGTTTAATTCTCAAATCAGGAGACATTTGAATCACCGCATATGAATTAGGCTCCTCTTATTGTTACCAGGACTTTTTTCATGCAATAACCTTGAAATTAAATTTTGCTTCATCCTTAATGACTATATTCGTTATGAAAGAAAATGCCCATGGACCATCTATAACATAAATTCAGTCAATTTAACAAACAACGGAGTCCTTGATCTTGAAATTCATTTCTTATTGATATTAATTGTTCAATTCAAAATTAGAGAGTGCCTCGAATTATTTCTAATTAGCAATGCTCCTCTTTTGACTCCAAACACACTTTTTGACACATTGATCATAAAATTAACACATGTAGCTAAACAACCTATGATATTGATTGAATCAAACAAGTATAAAAACCATTAAAACTCTAAATCCATTTAAATCCGTCAGTCAAAGGAGTAATTCATCATGGTTTGCATTCCGTACAAATGGGAACTCGTTTAATTCTTAAATCAGGAGACATTTGGATAACCGCATATGAATTAGGCTCCTCTTATTTTTACCAGGACTTTTTTCATGCAATAACCTTGAAATTAAATTTTGCTTCATCCTCAATGACTATTTTCATGAAAAAAAATGGCCATGGACCATCTATAACATGAATTCATTCCATTTAACAAACAATGGAGTCCTTGCTCTTGAATTTCATTTCTTATTGATATTAATTGCAGAATTCAAAATTAGAGACAACCTCCCATCATTTCTCATTAGCAATGCTCCTCTTTTTACTCCAAACATACTTTTTGACACATTGATCATGAAATAAACACATGTGGCTAAACAACCTAGTATATTGATTGAATCAAACAAGTATAAACACCATTACAACTCTAAATCTACTTAAATCCATCAATCAAAGGTGTCATTCATCATGGTTTGCATTCCGTACAAATGTGAAAAGGTTTAATTCTTAAATCACGAGACATTCTAATCACATCATGTGAATTAGGCTCCTCTTATTGTTACCAGGTCTTTTATCATGCAATAACCTTGAAATTAAATTTTGCTGCATTCTTAATGACAATATTCGTTATGAAAAAAATGCCTATTGACCATCTACAACATGAATTCATTCAATTTAACAAACAATGGAGTCCATGATCTTCAATTTCACTTCTTATTGATATTAATTGTTGAATTCAAAATTAGAGATTGCCTCCCATCATTTGTCGTTAGCGAGGCTCCTTTTTTGACTCCACACATACTTTTTGACACATTGATCATGAAATTAGAACATGTGGCTAAACAACCTAGTATATTGATTGAATCAAACATGTATAAACACCATTACAACTATAAATCTATTTAAATCCTTTAATCAAGGGAGTCAGTCATCATGGTTTGCATTCCGTACAAATGTGAACTGGTTTAATTCTTAAATTACGAGATATTCTAATCACCTCATGTGAATTAGGCTCCTCTTATTATTACCAGGACTTTTTCCATTGCAATAACCTTGAAATGAAATTTTGTTTCAACCTTAATGACTATATTCGTTATGAAAAAAATGCCCATGGACCACCTATAACATGAATTCATTCACTTTAACAACCAATGGAGTCCTTGATCTTGAAATTCATTTCTTATTGATATTAATTGTGGAATTCAAAATTAGAGACAACCTCCCATTATTTCTCATTAGCAATGCTACTCTTTTGACTCCAAACACACTTTTTGACACATTGATTATGAAATTAGCACATGTGGCTAAACAACCTAGTATATTGATTGAATCAAACAAGTATAAACACCATTACAACTCTAAATCCATTTAAATCCGTCAATCAAGGGAGTCAGTCATCATGGTTTGCATTCCGTACAAATGTGAACTGGTTTAATTCTTAAATCACGAGATATTCTAATCACCTCATATGAATTAGGCTCCCCTTATTGTTACCAGGACTTTTTTCATGCAATGAACTTGAAATTAAATTTTGGTTTATCCTTAATGACTATATTCGTTATGAAAAAAATGCCCATGGACCATCTATCACATGAATTCTTTCAATTTCACAAACAATGGAGTACTTGATCTTGAATTTCATTTCTTATTGATCTTAATTGTTGAATTCATAATTAGAGATTGCCTCCGATCATTTGTCGTTAGCAAGGAACCTCTTTTGACTCCACACACACTTTTTGACACATTGATCATGAAATTAACACATATGGCTAAACAACCTAGTATATTGATTGAATCAAACAAGTATAAACACCATTACAACACTAAATCGATTTAAATCCGTCAATCAAGGGAGTCATTCATCATGGTTTGCATTCCGTACAAATGTGAACTGGTTTAATTCTTAAATCACTAGACATTTTAATCACCTTATGTGAATTAGGTTCCTTTTATTGTTACCAGGACTTTTTTCATGCAATAACCTTGAAATTAAATTTTGCTTCATCCTTAATGACTATATTCGTTATGAAAAAAATGCCCATGGACCATCTATAGCATCAATTCATTCAATTTAACAACAAATGGAGTCCTTGATCATGAAATTCATCTCTTATTGATATTAATTGTGGAATTCAAAATTAGAGACGACCTCCCATCATTTCTCCTTAGCAATGCTACTCTTTTGACTCCAAACACACTTTTTGACACATTGATCATGAAATTCGCACATGTGGCTAAACAACCTAGTATGTTGATTGAATCAAACAAGTATAAACACCATTACAACTCTAAATCGATTTAAATCCGTCAATCAAGGGAGTCATTCATCATGGTTTGCATTCAGTACAAATGTGAATTGGTTTAATTCTTAAATCACGAGACATTATAATTCCCTCATGTGAATTAGGTTCCTTTTATTGTTACCAGGACTTTTTTCATGCAATAACCTTGAAATTAAATTTTGCTTCATCCATAATGACTATATTCGTTATGAAAAAAATGCCCATGAACCATCTATAACATGAATTTATTCCATTTAACAACCAATGGAGTCCTTCATCTTGAAATTCATTTCTCATTGATATTAATTGTGGAATTCATAATTAGAGATATTAGCACATGTGGCTCAACAACCTAGTATATTGATTCAGTCAATCAAGTATAAACAACATTACAACTCTAAATCTATTTAAATCCGTCAATCAAGGGAGTCATTCATCATGGTTTGCATTCCGTACAAATGTGAACTGGTTTAATTCTTAAATCACGACATATTCTAATCGCCTCATGTGAATTAGGATCCTCTTATTGTTACCAAGACTTTTTTCATGCAATTACCTTGAAACTAAATTTTGCTTCATCCTTAATGACTATATTCGTTATGAAAAAAATGCCCATGAACCATCTATAACATGAATTCATTCAATTTAACAACCAATGGAGTCCTTGATCTTGAAATTCATTTCTTATTGATATTAATTGTGGAATTCAAAATTAGAGACGACCTCCCATCATTTCTCCTTAGCAATGCCACTCTTTTGTCTCCAAACACACTTTTTGACACATTGATCATGAAATTCGCACATGTGGCTAAACAACCTAGTATATTGATTGAATCAAACAAGTATAAACACCATTACAACTCTAAATCCATTTAAACCCGTTACTCAAAGGAGTCATTCATCATGGTTTCCATTCCGTAGAAATGTGAACAGGTTTAATTCTTAAATCACAAGACATTCTAATCACCTCATGTGAATTAGGCTCCTTTTATTGTTACCAGGACATTTTTCATGCAATAACCTCGAAACTAAATTTTGCTTCATCCTTAAAGACTATATTCGTTATGAAAAAAATGCCCATGGACCATCTATAACATGAATTCATTCACTTTAACAACCAATGGAGTCCTTGATCTTGAAATTCATTTCTTATTGATATTAATTATGGAATTCAAAATTAGAGACAGCCTCCCATCATTTATCATTAGCAATGCTACTCTTTTGACTCCAAACACACTTTTTGACACATTGATCATGAAATTAGCACATGTGGCTAAACAACCTAGTATATTGATTGAATCAAACAAGTATAAACACGATTACAACTCTAAATCTATTTAAATCCGTCAATCAAGGGAGTCAGTCATCATGGTTTGCATTCTGTACAAATGTGAACTGGTTTAATTCTTAAATCACGAGATATTCTAATCACCTCATGTGAATTAGGCTCCCCTTATTGTTACCAGGACATTTTTCATGCAATGAACTTGAAATTAAATTTTGCTTTATCCTTAATGACTATATTCGTTATGAAAAAAATGCCCATGGACCATCTATCACATGAATTCATTCAATTTCACAAACAATGGAGTACTTGATCTTGAATTTCATTTCTTATTGATCTTAATTGTTGAATTTATAATTAGAAATTGCCTCCCATCATTTGTCGTTAGCAAGGAACCTCTTTTGACTCCACACACACTTTTTGACACATTGCTCATGAAATTAGCACATGTGGCTAAATAACCTAGTATATTGATTGAATCAAACAAGTATAAACACCATTACAACTCTAAATCCATTTAAATCCGTCAATCAAGGGAGTCATTCATCATGGTTTGCATTCCGTACAAATGTGAACTGGTTTAATTCTTAAATCACGAGATATTCTAATCAACTCATGTGAATTAGGCTCCCCTTATTGTTACCAGGACTTTTTTCATGCAATAAACTTGAAATTAAAATTTTCTTTATCCTTAATAACTATATTCGTTATGAAAAAAAATGCCCATGGACCATCTATAACATGAATTCATTCAATTTAACAACCAATGGAGTCCTTGACGTTGAAATTTATTTTTTATTGATATTAATTGTTCAATTCAAAATTAGAGAGTGCCTCAAATGATTTTACATTAGCAATGCTCCTCTTTTGACACCAAACACACTTTTTGACACATTGATCATAAAATTAACAGATGTAACTAAACTACCTATTATATTGATTGAATCAAACAATTATAAACACCATTACAACTCTAAATCCATTTAAATCCGTTAGTCAAAGGAGTCATTCATCATGATTTCCATTCTGTACAAATGTGAACAGGTTTAATTCTTAAATCACGAGACATTCTAATGGCGTCATGTGAATTAGGCTCCTCTTATTGTTACCAGGACTTTTTTCATGCAATAACCTCGAAACTAAATTTTGCTTCATCCTTAAAAGACTATATTCGTTTTGAAAAAAATGCCCATGGCCCATCTATAATATGAATTCATTCAATTTAACAAACAATGGAGTCCTTGATCTTGAAATACATTTCTTATTGATATTAATTGTGGAATTCAAAATTAGAGATGACCTCCCATCATTTCTCATTAGCCATGCTCTTCTTTTCACTCCAAACACACTTTTTGACACATTGATCATGAAATTAACACATGTCGCTAAACAACCTAGTATATTGATTGAATCAAACAAGTATAAACAACATTACAACTTTAAATCGATTTAAATCCGTCAATCAAGGGAGTCATTCATCATGGTTTGCATTCCGTACAAATGTGAACTGGTTTAATTCTTAAATCACAAGACATTCTAATCACCTCATGTGAATTAGGTTCCTCTTATTGTTACCAGGACTTTTTTCATACAATAACCTTAAAATTAAATTTTGCTTCATCCTTAATTACTATAGTCGTTATGAAAAAAATGCCCATGGACCATCTATAGCATCAATTCATTCAATTTAACAACCAATGGAGTCCTTGATCTTGAAATTCATCTCTTATTGATATTAATTGTGAAATTCAAAATTAGAGACAGCCTCCCATCATTTCTCATTAGCAATGCTCCTCTTTTTAATCCAAACACACTTTTTGACACATTAATCATGAAATTAACACATGTGGCTAAACAACCTAGTATATTGATTGAATCAAACAAGTATAAACAACATTACAACTCTAAATCAATTTAAACCCGTTAGTCAAAGGAGTCATTCATCATGACTTCCATTACATACAAATGTCAACAGGTTTAATTCTTAAATCACGAGACATTCTAATAGCCTCATGTGAATTAGGCTCCTCTTATTGTTAAACAACATTACAACTCTAAATCGATTTAAATCCGACAATCAAGGGAGTCATTCATCATGGTTTGCATTCTGTACAAATGTGAACTGGTTTAATTCTTAAATCACGAGACATTCTAATCGCCTCATGTGAATTAGGCTCCTCTTATTGTTACCAGGACTTTTTTTATTGCAATAACCTTGAAATGGAATTTTGTTTCATCCTTAATGACTATATTCGTTATGAAAAAAATGCCCATGGACCATCTATAACATGAATTCATTCACTTTAACAACCAATGGAGTCCTTGATCTTGAAATTCATTTGTTATTGATATTAATTGTGGAATTCAAAATTAGAGACAGCCTCCCATCATTTCTCATTAGCAATGCTACTCTTTTGACTCCAAACACACTTTTTCACACATTGATTATGAAATTAGCACATGTGGCTAAACAACCTAGTATATTGATTGAATCAAACAAGTATAAACACCATTACAACTCTAAATCTATTTAAATCCGTCAATCAAGGGAGTCATTCATCATGGTTTGCATTCCGTACAAATGTGAACTGGTTTAATTCTTAAATCACGAGACATTCTAATCGCCTCATGTGAATTAGGCTCCCCTTATTGTCACCAGGACTTTTTTCATGCATTGAACTTGAAATTAAATTTTGCTTTATCCTTAATGACTATATTCGTTATGAAAAAAATGCCCATGGACCATCTATCACATGAATTCATTCAATTTCACAAACAATGGAGTACTTGATCTTGAATTTCATTTCTTATTGATCTTAATTGTTGAATTCATAATTAGAGATTGCCTCCCATGATTTGTCGTTAGCAAGGAACCTCTTTTGACTCCACACACACTTTTTGACACATTGATCATGAAATTAGCACATGTGGCTAAACAACTTAGTATATTGATTGAATCAAACAAGTATAAACACCATTACAACTCTAAATCCATTTAAATCCGTCAATCAAGGGAGTCATTCATCATGGTTTGCATTCCGTAAAAATGTGAACTGGTTTAATTCTTAAATCACGAGATATTCTAATCACCTCATGTGAATTAGGCTCCCCTTATTGTTACCAGGACTTTTTTCATGCAATAAACTTGAAATTAAAATTTTCTTTATCCTTAATAACTATATTCGTTATGAAAAAAATGCCCATGGACCATCTATAACATGAATTCATTCAATTTAACAACCAATGGAGTCCTTGACGTTGAAATTTATTTTTTATTGATATTAATTGTTCAATTCAAAATTAGAGAGTGCCTCAAATGATTTTACATTAGCAATGCTCCTCTTTTGACACCAAACACACTTTTTGACACATTGATCATAAAATTAACAGATGTAGCTAAAGTACCTATTATATTGATTGAATCAAACAAGTATAAACACCATTACAACTCTAAATCCATTTAAATCCGTTAGTCAAAGGAGTCATTCATCATGATTTCCATTCTGTACAAATGTAAACAGGTTTAATTCTTAAATCAAGAGACATTCTAATAGCCTCATGTGAATTAGTCTCCTCTTATTGTTACCAGGACTTTTTTCATGCAATAACCTCGAAACTAAATTTTGCTTCATCCTTAAAGACTATATTCGTTTTGAAAAAAATGCGCATGGCCCATCTATAATATGAATTCATTCAATTTAACAAACAATGGTGTCCTTGATCTTGAAATACATTTCTTATTGATATTAATTGTGGAATTCAAAATTAGAGATGACCTCCCATCATTTCTCATTAGCCATGCTCTTCTTTTCACTCCAAACACACTTTTTGACACATTGATCATGAAATTAACACATGTCGCTAAACAACCTAGTATATTGATTGAATCAAACAAGTATAAACAACATTACAACTCTAAATCGATTTAAATCCGTCAATCAAGGGAGTCATTCATCATGGTTTGCATTCCGTACAAATGTGAACTGGTTTAATTCTTAAATCACGAGACATTCTAATCGCCTCATATGAATTAGGCTCCTCTTATTGTTACCAGGACTTTTTTTATTGCAATAACCTTGAAATGGAATTTTGTTTCATCCTTAATGACTATATTCATTATGAAAAAAATGCCCTTGGACCATCTATAGTATCAATTCATTCAATTTAACAACCAATGGAGTCCTTGATCTTGAAATTCATCTCTTATTGATATTAATTGTGGAATTCAAAATTAGAGACAGCCTCCCATCATTTCTCATTAGCAATGCTCCTCTTTTTAATCCAAACACACTTTTTGACACATTAATAATGAAATTAACACATGTGGCTAAACAACCTAGTATATTGATTGAATCAAACAAGTATAAACACCATTACAACTCTAAATCAATTTAAACCCGTTAGTCAAAGGAGTCATTCATCATGGCTTCCATTACATACAAATGTGAAGAGGTTTAATTCTTAAATCACGAGACATTCTAATAGCTTCATGTGAATTAGGCTCCTCTTATTGTTACCAGGACTATTTTCATGCAATAACCTTGAAACTAAATTTTGCTTCATCCTTCAAGACTATATTCGTTATGAAAAAAATGCCCATGGCCCATCTATAATATGAATTGATTCAATTTAACAACCAATGGAGTCCTTGATCTTGAAATACATTTCTTATTGATATTAATTGTGGAATTCAAAATTAGAGACGACCTCCCATCATTTCTCATTAGCCATGCTCTTCTTTTCACTCCAAACACACTTTTTGACACATTGATCATGAAATTAACACATGTCGCTAAACAACCTAGTATATTGATTGAATCAAACAAGTATAAACAACATTACAACTCTAAATCGATTTAAATCCGTCAATCAAGGGAGTCATTCATCATGGTTTGCATTCTGTACAAATGTGAACTGGTTTAATTCTTAAATCACGAGACATTCTAATCGCCTCATGTGAATTAGGCTCCTCTTATTGTTACCAGGACTTTTTTGATTGCAATAACCTTGAAATGGAATTTTGTTTCATTTTTAATGACTATATTTGTTATGAAAAAAATGCCCATGGACCATTTATAACATGAATTCATTCACTTTAACAACCAATGGAGTCCTTGATCTTGAAATTCATTTCTTATTCATATTAATTGTGGAATTCAAAATTAGAGACAGCCTCCCATCATTTCTCATCAGCAATGCTACTCTTTTGACTCCAAACACACTTTTTGACACATTGATCATGAAATTAGCACATGTGGCTAAACAACCTAGTATATTGATTGAATCAAACAAGTATAAACAGCATTACAACTTAAATCTATTTAAATCCATCAATCAAGGGAGTCATTCATCATGGTTTGCATTCCGTACAAATGTGAACTGGTTTAATTCTTAAATCACGAGATATTCTAATCACCTCATCTGAATTAGGCTCCCCTTATTGTTACCAGGACTTTTTACATGCAATAAACTTGAAATTAAATTTTGCTTTATCCTTAATGACTATATTCGTTATGAAAAAAATGCCCATGGACCATCTATCACATGAATTCATTCAATTTCACAAACAATGGAGTACTTGATCTTCAATTTCATTTCTTATTGATCTTAATTGTTGAATTCATAATTAGAGATTGCCTC
The DNA here is from genome assembly GCA_037897445.1 of Ceriops zippeliana. NCBI lineage: Eukaryota > Viridiplantae > Streptophyta > Magnoliopsida > Malpighiales > Rhizophoraceae > Ceriops > Ceriops zippeliana. Next base: position 14,512 of record JBAPLH010000560.1, read on the forward strand.
CCATCATTTGCTGTTAGCAAGGAACCTCTTTTGACTCCACACACACTTTTTGACACATTGATCATGAAATTAACACATATGGCTAAACAACCTAGTATATTGATTGAATCAAACAAGTAAAAACACCATTAAAACTCTAAATCTATTTAAATCGGTCAATCAAGGGAGTCATTCATCATGGTTTGCTTTCCGTACAAATGTGAACTGGTTTAATTCTTAAATCACGAGACATTCTAATTCTCTCATGTGAATGAGGCTCCTCTTATTGTTACCAGGACTTTTTTCATTCACTAACCTTGAAATTAAATTTTGCTTGATTCTTAAGGACTATATTTGTTATGAAGAAAATGCCCATGGACCATCTATATCATGAATTCTTTCAATGTAACAAACAATGGAGTCCTTGATCTTGAATTTCATTTCTTAATGATATTAATTGTTGAATTCGAAATTAGAGATTGCCTCCCATCATTTCTCTTTAGCAATGCTCCTCTTTTGACTCCAAACACACTTTTTGACACATTAATCATGAAATTAGCACATGTGGCTAAACAACCTAGTATATTGATTGAATCAAACAAGTATAAACACCATTACAACTCTAAATCCATTTAAACCCGTTAGTTAAAGGAGTCATTCATCATGGTTTCCATTTTGTACAAATGTGAACAGGTTTAATTCTTAAATCACGAGACATTCTAATAGCCTCATGTGAATTAGGCTCCTCTTATTGTTACCAGGACTTTTTTGATGCAATAAACTTGAAAATAAATTTTTCTTTATCCTTGATGACTATATTCGTTATGAAAAAAATGCCGATGGACCATCTATAACATGAATTCATTCAATTTAACAACCAATGGAGTCCTTGACGTTGAAATTTATTTTTTATTGATATTAATTGTTCAATTCAAAGTTAGAGAATGCCTCAAATGATTTTACATTAGCAATGCTCCTCTTTTGACACCAAACACACTTTTTGACACATTGATCATAAAATTAACACATGTAGCTAAACAACCTACTATATTAATTGAATCAAACAAGTATAAACACCATTACAACTCTAAATCCAATTAAATCTATTAGTCAAAGGAGTCATTCATCGTGGTTTCCATTCCGTACAAATGTGAACAGGTTTAATTCTTAAATCACGAGACATTCTAATAGCCACATGTGAATTAGGCTCCTCTTATTGTTACCAGGACTTTTTTCATGCAATAACCTCGAAACTAAATTTTTCTTCATCCTTAAAGACTATATTCGTTTTGAAAAAAATGCCCATGGCCCATCTATAATTTGAATTCATTCAATTTAACAAACAATGGTGTCCTTGATCTTGAAATACATTTCTTATTGATATTAATTGTGGAATTCAAAATTAGAGATGACCTCCCATCATTTCTCATTAGCCATGCTCTTCTTTTCACTCCAAACACACTTTTTGACACATTGATCATGAAATTAACACATGTCGCTAAACAACCTAGTATATTGATTGAATCAAACAAGTATAAACAACATTACAACTCTAAATCGATTTAAATCCGTCAATCAAGGGAGTCATTCATCATGGTTTGCATTCAGTACAAATGTGAACTGGCTTAATTCTTAAATCAAGAGACATTCTAATCACCTCATGTGAATTAGGCTCCCCTTATTGTTACGAGGACTTTCTACATGCAATAAACTTGAAATTAAATTTTGCTTTACCCTTAATGACTATATTCGTTGTGAAAAAAAAGCCCATGGACAATCTATCACATGAATTCATTATATTTCACAAACAATAGAGTACTTGATCTTCAATTTCATTTCTTATTGATCTTAATTGTTGAATTCATAATTAGAGATTGCCTCCCATCATTTGTCGTTAGCAAGGAACCTCTTTTGACTCCACACACACTTTTTGACACATTGATCATGAAATTAACACATATGGCTAAACAACCTAGTATATTGATTGAATCAAACAAGTAAAAACACCATTACAACTCTAATTCTATTTAAATCGGTCAATCAAGGGAGTCATTCATCATGGTTTGCATTCTGTACAAATGTGAACTGGTTTAATTCTTAAATCACGAGACATTCTAATCACCTCAAGTGAATTAGGCTCCCCTTATTGTTACAAGGACTTTTTTCATGCAATAAACTTGAAATTAAAATTTTCTTGATCCTTAATGACTATATTCGTTATGAAAAAAATGCCCATGGACCATCTATCACATGAATTCATTCAATTTAACAACCAATGGAGTCCTTGATCTTGAAATTCATATCTTATTCATATTAATTGTGGAATTCAAAATTAGAGACAGCCTCCCATCATTTCTCATTAGCAATGCTCCTCTTTTTAATCCAAACACACTTTTTGACACATTAATCATGAAATTAACACATGTGGCTAAACAACCTAGTATATTGATTGAATCAAACAAGTATAAACACCATTACACCTCTAAATCCATCTAAACCCGTTAGTCAAAGGAGTCATTCATCATGGTTTCCATTCCGTACAAATGTGAACAGGTTTAATTCTTAAATCACGAGACATTCTAATAGCCTCATGTGAATTAGTCTTTTCTTATTGTTACCAGGACTTTTTTCATGCAATAACCTCGAAACTAAATTTTCCTTCATCCTTAAAGACTATATTCGTTTTGAAAAAAATGCCCATGGCCCATCTATAATATGAATTCCTTCAATTTAACAACCAATGGAGTCCTTGATCTTGAAATACATTTCTTATTGATATTAATTGTGGAATTCAAAATTAGAGACGACCTCCCATCATTTCTCATTAGCCATGCTCTTCTTTTCATTCCAAACACACTTTTTGACACATTGATCATGAAATTAACACATGTCGCTAAACAACCTAGTATATTGATTGAATCAAACAAGTATAAACAACATTACAACTCTAAATCGATTTAAATCCGTCAATCAAGGGAGTCATTCATCATGGTTTGCATTCCTTACAAATGTGAACTGGTTTAATTCTTAAATCACAAGACATTCTAATCGCCTCATGTGAATTAGGCTCCTCTTATTGTTACCAGGACTTTTTTTATTGCAATAACCTTGAAATGGAATTTTGTTTCATCCTTAATGACTATATTCATTATGAAAGAAATGCCCATGTACCATCTATAACATGAATTCATTCACTTTAATAACCAATGGAGTCCTTGATCTTGAAATTCATTTCTTATTGATATTAATTGTGGAATTCAAAATTAGAGACAGCCTCCCATCATTTCTCATTAGCAATGCTACTCTTTTGACTCCAAACACACTTTTTGACACATTGATCATGAAATTAGCACATGTGGCTAAACAACCTAGTATATTGATTGAATCAAACAAGTATAAACACCATTACAACTCTAAATCTATTTAAATCCGTCAATCAAGGGAGTCATTCATCATGGTTTGCATTCCGTACAAATGTGAACTGGTTTAATTCTTAAATCACGAGATATTCTAATCCCCTCATGTGAATTAGGCTCCCCTTATTGTTACCAGGACTTTTTCATGCAATAAACTTGAAATTAAATATTGCTTTATCCTTAATGACTATATTCGTTATGAAACAAATGCCCATGGACCATCTATCACATGAATTCATTCAATTTCACAAACAATGGAGTACTTGATCTTGAATTTCATTTCTTATTGATCTTAATTGTTGAATTCATAATTAGAGATTGCCTCCCATCATTTGTCGTTAGCAAGGAACCTCTTTTGACTCCACACACACTTTTTGACACATTGATCATGAAAGTAACACATATGGCTAAAAAACCTAGTATATTGATTGAATCAAACAAGTATAAACACCATTACAACTCTAAATCTATTTAAATTCGTCAATCAAGGAAGTCATTCATCATGGCTTGCATTCCGTAAAAATATCAACAGGTTTAATTCTTAAATCACGAGACATTCTAATCGCCTCATGTTAATTAGGCTCCTCATATTGTTACCAGGACTTTTTTCATGAAATAACCTTGAAACTAAATTTTGATTCATCCTTAATGACTATATTCGTTATGAAAAAAATGCACATGGGCCATCTATAACATGAAATCATTCCATTTAACAAACAATGGAGTCCTTGATCTTGAAATTCATTTCTTACTAATATTAATTATGGAATTCAAAATTAGAGACAACCTTCCATCATTTCTCATTAGCAATGCTCCTCTTTTGACTCCAAACACACTTTTTGATACATTGATCATGAATTAACACATGTGGGTAAACAACCTAGTATATTGATTCAATCAAACAAGTATAAACACCATTACAACTCTAAATCGATTTAAATCCGTCAATCAAGGGAGTCATTCATCATGCTTTGCATTCCGTAAAAATGTGAACTGGTTTAATTCTTAAATCACGAGACATTCTAATTGTCTCATGTGAATTAGGCTCCTCTTGTTGTTACCAGGACTTTTTTCATTCACTAACCTTGAAATTAAATTTTGCTTCATCCTTAAGCACAAAATTTGTTATGAAGAAAATGCCCATGGACCATCTATAACATGAATTCATTCAATGTAACAAACAATGGAGTCCTTGATCTTGAATTTCATTTCTTGTTGATATTAATTGCGGAATTCAAAATTAGAGATTGCCTCCCATCATTTGTCCTTAGCGAGGCTCCTTTTTTGACTCCACACACACTTTTTGACACATTGATCATGAAATTAACACATGTGGCTAAACAACCTAGTATATTGATTGAATCAAACAAGTAGAAACACTATTAAAACTCTAAATCCATTTAAATTCGTCAGTCAAAGGAGTCATTCATCATGGTTTGCATTCCGTACAAATGGGAACTGGTATAATTCTTAAAACATGAGACATTTTAATCATCTCATGTGAATTAGGTTCTTCTTATTGTTACTAGGACTATTTTTCATGCAGTAACCTTGAAATTAAATTTTGCTTCATCCTTAATGACTATATTCGTTATGAAAAAAAATGCCCATGGACCATCTATAACATAAATTCAGTCAATTTAACAAACAACGGAGTCCTTGATCTTGAAATTCATTTCTTATTGATATTAATTATTCAATTCAAAATTAGAGAGTGCCTCAAATTATTTCTGATTAGCAATGCTCCTCTTTTAACTCCAAACACACTTTTTGACACATTGATAATAAAATTAACACATGTAGCTTAACAACCTATGATATTGATTGAATCAAACAAGTATAAAAACCATTAAAACTCTAAATCCATTTAAATCTATCAGTCAAAGGAGTAATTCATCATGGGTTGCATTACGTACAAATGGGAACTCGTTTAATTCTCAAATCAGGAGACACTTGAATCACCGCATATGAATTAGGCTCCTCTTATTGTTACCAGGACTTTTTTCATGCAATAACCTTGAAATTAAATTTTGCTTCATCCTTAATGACTATTTTCGTTATGAAAAAAATGCCCATGGACCATCTATAATATGAATTCATTCAATTTAACAAACAATGGAGTCCATGATCTTGAAATTCATTTCTTATTGATATTAATTGTGGAATTCAAAATTAGAGACAGCCTCCCATCATTTCTCATTAGCAATGCTCTTCTAATGACTCCAAACACACTTTTTGACACATTGATCATGAAATTAACACATGTGGCTAAACAACCTAGTATATTGATTGAATCAAACAAGTATAAACACCATTACAGCTCTAAATCTACTTAAATCCGTCAATCAAAGGTGTCATTCATCATGGTTTGCTTTCCGTACAAATGTGAACTGATTCAATTCTTAAATCACGAGACATTCTAATCACATCATGTGAATTAGGCTCCTCTTATTGTTACCAGGTCTTTTTTCATGCAATAACCTGGAAATTAAATTTTGCTTCATCCTTAATGACTATATTCGTTATGAAAAAAATGCCCATTGACCATCTACAACATGAATTCATTCAATTTAACAAACAATGGAGTCCTTGATCTTGAATTTCCTTTCTTATTGATATTAATTGTTTAATTCAAGATTAGAGCTTGCCTCCCATCATTTGTCGTTAGCAAGGCTCTTCTTTTGACTCCACACACACTTTTTGACACATTGATCATGAAATTCGAACATGTGGCTAAACAACCTAGTATATTGATTGAATCAAACAAGTATAAACACCATTACAACTCTAAATCTATTTACATCTGTCAATCAAAGGAGTCATTACTCATGATTGTCATTCCGTATAAATATGAACTAGTTTAATTCTAAATTCACGAGACATTCTAATTGCCTCATGTGAATTAGGCTCCTCTTATTGTTACCAGGACTTTTTTCATGCAATAACCTTGAAACTAAATTTTGCTTCATCCTTAATCACTATATTCGTGATGAAAAAAATGCCCATGGCCCATCTATAATATGAATTCATTCAATTTAACAACCAATGGAGTCCTTGATCTTGAAATACATTTCTTATTGATATTAATTGTGGAATTCCAAAATTAGAGACGACCTTCCATCATTTCTCATTAGCAATGCTCCTCTTTTCACTCCAAACACTCTTTTTGACACATTGATCATGAAATTAACACATGTAGCTAAACAACCTAGTATATTGATTGAATCAAACAAGTATAAACACCATTACAACTGTAAATCGATTTAAATCCGTCAGTCAAGGGAGTCTTTCATCATGGTTTGCATTAAGTACAAATGTGAACTGATTTAATTCTTAAATCACAAGATATTCAAATCACCTCATGTGAATTAGGCTCCCCTTATTGTTACCAGGACTTTTTCCATTGCAATAACCTTGAAATGAAATTTTGTTTCATCCTTAATGACTATATTCGTTATGAAAAAAATGCCCATGGACCATCTATAACATGAATTCATTCACTTTAACAACCAATGGAGTCCTTGATCTTGAAATTCATTTCTTATTGATATTAATTGTGGGATTCAAAATTAGAGACAGCCTCCCATCATTTCTCATTAGCAATGCTCCTCTTTTGACTGCAAACACACTTTTTGACACATTGATCATGAAATTAGCACATGTGGCTAAACAACCTATTATATTGATTGTATCAAACAAGTATAAACACCATTACAACTCTAAATCGATTTAAATCCGTCAATCAAGGGAGTCATTCATCATGGTTTGCATTAAGTACAAATGTGAACTGATTTAATTCTTAAATCACGAGATATTCAAATCACCTCATGTGAATTAGGCTCCCCTTATTGTTACCAGGACTTTTTTCATGCAATAAACTTGAAATTAAATTTTCCTTTATCCTTAATGACTATATTCGTTATGAAAAAAATGTCCATGGACCATCTATCACATGAATTCATTCAATTTCACAAACAATGGAGTACTTGATCTTGAATTTCAATTCTTATTGATCTTAATTGTTGAATTCATAATTAGAGATTGCCTCCCATCATTTGTCGTTAGCAAGGTACCTCTATTGACTCCACACACACTTTTTGACACATTGATCATGAAATTAACACATATGGCTAAACAACCTAGTATATTGATTGAATCAAACAAGTATAAACACCATTACAACTCTAAATCTCTTTAAATCCGTCAATCAATGGAGCCATTCATCATGGTTTGCATTCCATAAAAATGTCAACAGGTTTAATTCTTAAATCATGAGACATTCTAATCGCCTCATGTGAATTAGGCTCCTTATATTGTTACCAGGACTTTTTTCATGCAATAACCTTGAAATTAAATTTTGCTTCATCCTTCATGACTATATTCGTTGCGAAAAAAATGCACATGGGCCATCTATAACATAAATTCATTCCATTTAACAAATAATGGAGTCCTTGATCTTGAAATTCATTTCTTACTAATATTAATTGTTGAATTCAAAATTAGAGATTGCCTCCCATCATTTGTCTTTAGCGAGGCTCCTTTTTTGACTCCACACTCACTTTTTGACACATTGATCATGAAATTTACAAATGTGGCTAAACAACCTAATATATTGATTGAATCAAACAAGTAGAAACACTATTAAAACTCTAAATCCATTTAAATACGTCAATGAAAGGAGTCATTCATCATGGTTTGCTGCATTCCGTACAAATGGGAACTTGTATAATTCTTAAAACATGAGACATTCTAATCATCTCTTGTGAATTAGGCTCCTCTTATTGTTACCAACACTATTTTTCATGCAATAACCTTGAAATTAACTTTTACTTCATCCATAATGACCATATTCGTTATGAAAAAAATGCCCATGGACTATCTATATCATGAATTCATTCAATTTAACAAACAATGGAGTCCTTGATCTTGAATTTCATTTCTTATTGATATTAATTGTTTAATTCAAGATTAGAGGTTGCCTCCCATCATTTGTCGTTAGCAAGGCTCCTCTTTTGACTCCACACACACTTTTTGACACATTGATCACGAAATTAACACATGTGGCTAAACAACCTAGTATATTGATTGAATCAAACAAGTATAAACAACATTACAACTCTAAATCTATTTCAATCCGTCAATGAAGGGAGTCATTCATCATGGTTTGCATTCCGTACAAATGTGAACTGACTTAATTCTTAAATCAGGAGACATTCTAATCACATCATGTGAATTAGGCTCCTCTTATTGTTACCAGGTCTTTTTTCATGCAATAAACCTTGAAATTAAATTTTTTTGCTTCATCCTTAATGACTATATTCGTTATGAAAAAAAATGCCCATGGACCATCTATAACATGAATTCATTCAATTTAACAACCAATGGAGTCCTTGACGTTGAAATTTATTTTTTATTGATATTAATTGGTCAATTCAAAATTAGAGAGTGCCTCAAATGATTTTACATTAGCAATGCTCCTCTTTTGACAGCAAACACACTTTTTGACACATTGATCATAAAATTAACACATGTAGCTAAACAACCTATTATACTGATTGAATCAAACAAGTATAAACACCATTACAACTCTAAATCCATTTAAATCCGTTACATGGTTTAAACACCATTACAAGTATAAACACCATGAAGGGAGTCATTCATCATGGTTTCCATTCCGTACAAATGTGAACAGGTTTAATTCTTAAATCACGAGACATTCTAATAGTCTCATGTGAATTAGGCTCCTATTATTATTACCAGGACATTTTTCATGCAATAACCTTGAAACTAAATTTTGCTTCATCCTTAATGACTATATTCATTATGAAAAAAAAGCCCATGGACCATCTATCACATGAATTCATTCAATTTCACAAACAATGGAGTACTTGATCTTCAATTTCATTTCTTATTGATCTTAATTGTTGAATTCATAATTAGAGATTGCCTCCCATCATTTGTCGTTAGCAAGGAACCTCTTTTGACTCCACACACACTTTTTGACACATTGATCATGAAATTAACGCATATGGCTAAACAACTTAGTATATTGATTGAATCAAACAAGTATAAAAACCATTAAAACTCTAAATCCATTTAAATCTATCAGTCAAAGGAGTAATTCATCATGGTTTGCATTCTGTACAAATGGGAACTCGTTTAATTCTCAAATCAGGAGACATTTTAATCGCCTCATGTGAATTAGGCTCCTTATATTTTTACCAAGTCTTTTTTCATGCAATAACCTTGAAATTAAATTTTGCTTCATCCTTAATGACTATATTCCTTGTGAAAAAAATGCACATGGGCCATCTATAACATGAATTCATTCCATTTAACAAACAATGGAGTCCTTGATCTTGAACTTCATTTCTTACTAATATTAATTGTGGAATTCAAAATTAGAGACTGCCTCCCATCATTTCTCATTAGGCTCCTCTTATTGTTACCAGGACTTTTTTCACGCAAGAACATTGAAATTAAATTTTGCTTCATCCTTGATGACTAAATTCGTTATGAAAAAAATGCCCATGGACCATTTATAACATGAATTCATTCAATTTAACAAACAATGGAGTCCTTGATCTTCAATTTCATTTCTTATTGATATTAATTGTTGAATTCAAAATTAGAGATTGCCTCCCATCATTTGTCGTTAGCGAGGCTCCTTTTTTGACTCCACACTCACTTTTTGACACATTGATCATGAAATTAACACATGTGGATCAACAATCTGGTATATTGCTTGAATCAAACAAGTAGAAACACTATTAAAACTCTAAATCCATTTAAATCCGTCAGTCAAAGGAGTCATTCATCATGGTTTCCATTCCGTACAAATGGGAACTGGTATAATTCTTAAAACATGAGACATTCTAATCATCTCATGTGAATTAGGTTCTTCTTATTGTTACTAGGACAATTTTTCATGTAGTAACCTTATGAAAAAAAATGCCCACTGACCATCTATAACATAAATTCAGTCAATTTAACAAACAACGGAGTCCTTAATCTTGAAATTCATTTCTTATTGATATTAATTGTTCAATTCAAAATTAGAGAGTGCCTCGAATTATTTCTAATTAGCAATGCTCCTCTTTTAACTCTAAACACACTTTTTGACACATTGATCATAAAATTAACACATGTAGCTAAACAACCTATGATATTGATTGAATCAAACAAGTATAAAAACCATTAAAACTCTAAATCCATTTAAATCTATCAGTCAAAGGAGTAATTCATCATGGTTTGCATTCCGTACAAATGGGAACTCGATTAATTCTCAAATCAAGAGACATTTGAATCACCGCATATGAATTAGGCTCCTCTTATTATTACCAGGACTTTTTTCATGCAATAACCTTGAAATTAAATTTTGCTTCATCCTCAATGACTATTTTCGTTATGAAAAAAATGCCCATGGACCATCTATAACATGAATTCCTTCAATTTAACAAACAATGGAGTCCATGATCTTGAAATTCATTTCTTATTGATATTAATTGTTGAATTCAAAATTAGAGACAGCCTCCCATCATTTCTCATTAGCAATGCTCTTCTAATGACTCCAAACAACCTAGTATATTGATTGAATCAAACAAGTATAAACACCATTACAACTCTAAATCTATTCAAATCTGTCAATGAAAGGAGTCATTGCTCATGATTGTCCTTCCGTACAAATATGAACTAGTTTAATTCTTAATTCACGAGACATTCTAATCGCCTCATGTGAATTAGGTTCCTCTTATTGTTACCTGGACTTTTTTCATGCAATAACCTTGAAATTAAATTTTGCTTCATCCTTAATGACTATATTCGTTATGAAAAAAACGCCCATGGCCCATCTATACCATGAAATCATTCAATTTAACAAACAATGGTGTCCTTGATCTTGAATTTCATTTCTTATTGATATTAATTGCGGAATTCAAAATTAGAGGCAACCTCCCATCATTTCTCATTAGCAATGCTCCTCTTATGACTCCAAACACACTTTTTGACACATTGATCATGAAATTAACACAGATGGCTAAACAACCTAGTATATTGATTGAATCAAATAAGTATAAACACCATTACAACTCTAAATCTACTTAAATCTGACAATCAAGGGAGTCATTCATCATGGTTTGCATTCCGTACAAATGTGAACTGATTTTATTCTTAAATCAGGAAACATTCTAATCACATCATGTGAATTAGGCTCCTCTTATTGTTACCAGGTCTTTTTTCATGCAATAACCTTGAAATTAAATTTTGCTTCATCCTTAATGACTATATTCATTATGAAAAAAATGCCCATGGACCATCTATAAGATGAATTCATTCAATTTAACAAACAATGGAGTCCTTGATCTTGAATTTGATTTCTTATCGATATTAATTGTTTAATTCAAGATTAGAGCTTGCCTCCCATCATTTGTCGTTAGCAAGGCTCCTCTTTTGACTCCACACACACTTTTTGACACATTGATCATGAAATTAACACATGTGGCTAAACAACCTAGTATATTGATTGAATCAAACAAGTATAAACAACATTACAACTCTAAATCTATTTAAATCCGTCAATCAAGGGAGTCATTCATCATGGTTTGCATTCCGTACAAATGTGAATTGGTTTAATTATTAAATCAGGAGACATTCTAATCACCACATGTGAATTAGGTTCATCTTATTGTTACTTGGACTTTTTTCATGCAATAACCTTGAAATTAAATTTTGCTTCATCCTTAATGACTATATTCGTTGTGAAAAAAATGCCCATGGACCATCTATAACATGAATTCATTCAATTTAACAAACAATGGAGTACTTGATCTTGAATTTCCTTTCTTATTGATATTAATTGTTTAATTCAAGATTAGAGCTTCCCTCCCTTCATTTGTCGTTAGCAAGGCTCATCTTTTGACTCCACACACACTTTTTGACACATTGATCATGAAATTAAAACATGTGGCTAAACAACCTAATATATTGATTGAATCAAACAAGTATAAAGACCATTTCAACTCTAAATCTATTCAAATCTGTCAATCAAAGGAGTCATTCATCATGATTTTCATTTCGTACAAATATGAACAAGTTTAATTCTTAAATCACGAGACATTCTAATCGCCTCATGTGAATTAGGTGCCACTTATTTTTACCTGGACTTTTTTCATGCAATAACCTTGAAATTAAATTTTGCTTCATCCTTAATGACTATATTCGTTATGAAAAAAATGCCCATGGACCATCTATAACATGAAATCATTCAATTTAACAAACAATGGAGTCCTTGATCTTGAAATTCATTTCTTACTGATATTAATTATGGAATTCAAAATTAGTGATAGCCTCCCATCATTTCTCATTAGCAATGCTCCTCTTATGACTCCAAAAACACTTTTTGACACATTGATCAACAAATTAACACATGTGGCTAAACAACCTACTATATTGATTAAATCAATCAAGTATAAACAACATTACAACTCTAAATCTATTTAAATCCGTCAATCAATGGAGTCATTCATCCTGGTTTCCATTCTGTACAAATGTGAACTGGTTTAATTCTTAAATCACGAGGCATTCTAATCGCCTCGTGTGAATTAGTCTCCTCTTATTGTTACCAAGACTATTTTTCATTCAATAACCTTGAAATTAACTTTTGCTTCATCCTTAATGACTATATTCATTATGAAAAAAATGTCCATGGACCATCTATAACATGAATTCATTCAATTTAACAACCAATGGAGTCCTTGATCTTGAAATTCATTTCTTATTGATATTAATTGTGGAATTCAAAATTAGAGACATCCTCCCATCATTTCTCATTAGCAGTGGTCCTCTTTTGACTCCAAACACACTTTTTGACACATTGGTCATGAAATTAACACATGTGGCTAAACAACCTAGTATATTGATGGAATCCAACAAGTATAAACACCATTAAAACTCTAAATCCATTTAAATACGCAAGTCAAAGTAGTCATTCCTCATGGTTTGCATTCCGTACAAATGGGAACTAGTTTAATTCTTATATCAGGAGACATTCTAATCACCTTATGAGAATTTGGCTCCTCTTATTGTTATCAGGACTATTTTTCATGCAATAACCTTGAAATTAAATTTTGCTTGATCCATAATGACCATATTCGTTATGAAAAAGATTCCCATGGACCATCTATAACATGGATTCAATCAATTTTACAAACAATGGAGTCCTTGATCTCGAAATTCATTTCTTATTGTTATTAATTTTTCAATTCAAAATTAGAGAGTGCCTCAAATGACTTCACTTTAGCAATGCTCCTCTTTTGACTCCAAACACACTTTTTGACACATTGATCATAAAATTAACACATGTAGCTAAACAATCTATTATATTGATTGAATCAAACAAGTATAAAAACCATTAAAACTCTAAATCCATTTAAATTCGTCAATCAAAGTAGTCATTCATCATGGTTTGCATTCCGTACAAATGGGAACTGGTTTAATTCTTAAATCATGAGAAATTCTAATCACCTCATGTGAATTAGGCTCCTCTTATTGTTACTAGGACTATTTTTCATGCAATAACCTTGAAATTAACTTTTACTTCATCCATAATGACCATATTCGTTATGAAAAAAATGCCCATGGACCATCTATAACATGAATTTATTCAATTCAACAAATAATGGAGTGCTTGATCTTGAATTTCATTTCTTATTGATATTAATTGTTGAATTCAAAATAAGAGAGTGCCTCCCATCATTTCTCATTAGCAAGGCTCCTCTTTTAACTCCAAACACACTTTTTGACACATTGATCATCAAATTAGCACATGTGGCTAAACAACTTAGTATATCGATTGAATCAAACAAGTATAAACACTATTAAAACTATAAATCCATTTAAATCCGCTAGTCAAAGGAGTCATTCATCATGGTTTGCATTTCGTACAAATGGGAACTGGTTTAATTATTAAATCGTGAGACATTCTTATCACCTCATGTGAATTAGGCTCCTCTTATTGTTACCAGGACTTTTTTCATGCAATAACCTTGAAATTAACTTTTGCTTCATCCTGAATGACTATTTAGTTATGAGAAAAATGCCCATGGACCATCTATAACATGAATTCATTCAATTTAACGAACAATGGGGTCTTGATCTTGAAATTCATTTCTTATTGATATTAATTGTGGAATTCAAAATTAGAGACTGCCTCTCATCATTTCTCATTAGCAAGGCTCCTATTTTGACTCCAAACACACTTTTTCATACATTGATCATGGAATTAACACATGCGGCTAAACAACCTAGTATATTGATTGAATCCAACAAGTATAAACACCATTAAAACTCTAAATCCATTTAAATCCGCCAGTCAAAGGAGTCATTCAACATGGTTTGCATTTCGTACAAATGGGAACTGGTTTAATTCTTAAATCATGAGACATTCTAATCACCTGATGTGAATTAGGAACCTCTTATTGTTACCTGGACTATTTTTCATGCAATAACCTTGAAATGAAATTTTGCTTCATCGTTAATGACTATATTCGTTATGAAAAAAAATCCTATTGACTATCTATAACATGAATTCAATCAATTTTGCAAACAATGGAGTCCTTGGTCTTGAAATTCATTTCTTATTGATATGAATTGTTCAATTCAAAATTAGAGAGTGCCTCAAATGATTTCATATTAGCAATGCTCCTCTTTTGACTCCAAACACACTTTTTGACACATTGATCATAAAATTAACACATGTAGCTAAACAAACTATTATATTGATTGAATCAAACAAGTATAAAAACCTTTAACACTATATATCCATTTAAATCCGTCAGTCAATTGAGTCATTCATCATGGTTTGCATTCTGTACAAATGTGAACTGGTTTAATTCTTAAATCATGAGACATTCTTATCACCTCATGTGAATTAGGCTCCTCTCATAGTTACCGGGACTTTTTTCATGCAATAACCTTGAAATTAACTTTTGCTTCATCCTTAAAGACTATATTCGTTATGAAAAAAAATCCCATTAACCATCTATAACATGAATTCAATCAATTTTGCAAACAATGGAGTCCTTGGTCTTGAAATTCATTTCTTATTGATATGAATTGTTCAATTCAAAATTAGTGAGTGCCTCAAATGATTTCATATTAGCAATTCTCCTCTTTTGACTCCAAACACACTTTTTGACACATTGATCATAAAATTAACACATGTAGCTAAACAAACTATTATATTGATTGAATCAAACAAGTATAAAAAGCTTTAAAACTCTAAATCTATTTAAATCTGTCAACCAAAGGTGTCATTCATCGTGGTTTGCATTTCGTACAAATGTGATCTGGTTTAATTCTTAAATCATGAGACATTCTAATAAGCTCATGTGAATTAGGCTCCTTTTATTGTTACCAAGATTATTTTTCATGCAATAACCTTGAAATTAAATTTTCCTTCATCCTTAATGACTATATTCGTTATGAAGAAAATGCCCATGGACCATCTATAACATGAATTCATTCAATTTAACAAACAATGGAGTCCTTGATCTTGAATTTCATTTCTTATTGATATTAATTATTGAATTCAAAATTAGAGATTGCCTCCCATCATTTGTCGTTAGCAAGGCTCCTCTTTTGACTCCACACACACTTTTTGACACATTGATCTTGAAATTAAGACATGTGGCTCAACAGCCAAGTATATTGATTGAATCAATCAAGTATAAACAACATTACAACTCTAAATCTATCTAAATCCGTCAATCAAAGGAGCCATTCATCATGGTTTGCATTCCATACAAATGAGAACTCATTTAATTCTTAAATCACGAAACATTCTAATCGCCTCTTGTGAATTAGGCTCCTCTTATGGTTACCGGGACATTTTTCATGCAATAACCTTGAAATTAAATTTTGCTTCATCCTTAATGACCATATTCGTTATGAGAAACATGCCCATGGACCATCTAAAACAGGAATTCATTCAATTTAACATACAATGGAGTCCTTGATCTTGAATTTCATTTCATATTGATACTAATTGTTGAATTCAAAATTAGAGATTGCCTCCGGTCATTTGTCGTTAGTAAGGCTCCTCTTTTGACTCCACACACCATTTTTGACACATTGATCATGAAATTAACACATGTGGCTAAACAACCTAGTACATTGATTGAATAAAACAAGTAGAAACACCATTAAAACTCTAAAACTATTTAAATCCATCAGCCAAAGGAGTCATTCATCATGGTTTGCATTTCGTACAAATGTTAACTATTTTAATTCCTAAATAACGAGACTTTCTACTTACCTCATGTTAATTAGGCTCCTCTTATTGTTACCAGGACTTTTTTCATGCACCAACCTTGAAATTAACTTTTGCTTCATCCTTAATGACTATATTCGCTATGAAAGAATTGCCCATGGACCATCTATAACATGAATTCATTCAATTTAACAACCAATGGAGTCCTTGATCTTGAAATTCATTTCTTATTGATATTAATTGTGGAATTCAAAATTAGAGACAGCCTCCCATCATTTCTCATTAGCAATGCTCCTCTTTTGACTCCAAACACTCTTTTTGACGGATTGATCATGAAATTAACACATGTGGTTAAACAACCTGGTATATTGATTGAATCGAACAAGTATAAACACCATTAAAACTCTAAATCCATTTAAATCTGCCAATCAAAGGAGACATTCATCATCGTTTGCATTCCGTAAAAATGAGAACTGGTTTAATTCTTAAATCAGGAGACATTCTAATCACCTTATGTGAACTCCTCTTATTGTTACCAGGACTATTTTGCATGCAATAACCTTGAAATTAAATTTTGCTTCGTCGTTAATGGCTCTATTTGTTATGAAAAAGATTCCCATGGACCATCTATAACATGAATTCAATCAATTTTGCAAACAATGGAGTCCTTGGTCTTGAAATTCATTTCTTATTGATATTAATTGTTTAATTCAAAATTAGAGAGTGCCTCAAATGATTTCACATTAGCAATGCTCCTCTTTTGACTCCAAACACAATTTTTGACACATTGATCATAAAATTAACACATGTAGCTAAACAAACTATTGTATTGATTGAATCAAACAAGTATAAAAACCTTTAACACTATATATCCATTTAAATCTGTCAGTCAAATGAGTCATTCATCATGTTTTGCATTCTGTACAAACGTGAAATAGTTTAATTCTTAAATCATGAGACATTCTTATCACCTCATGTGAATTAGGCTCCTCTTATTGTTACCAGGACTTTTTTTTTTCAGGCAATAACCTTCAAAATTAACTTTTGCTTCATCCTTAATGACTATATTCGTTATGAAAAAAATGCCCATGGACCATCTATTACATGAATTCATTCAATTTAACAAACAATGGAGTCCTTGATCTTGAAATCCATTTCTTATTGATATTAAATGTAGAATTCAAAATTAGAGGCAGCCTCCCATCATTTCTCATTAGCAATGCTCCTCTTATGACTCCAAACACACTTTTTGTCACATTGAACATGAAATTAACACATGTGGCTAAACAACCTAGTATATTGATTGAATCAAACATCTATAAACACCATTACAACTCTCAATCTATTTAAATTCGTCAATCAAAGGAGTCATTCATCATGGTTTGCATTCCGTACAAATGTGAACTCATTTAATTCTTAAATCGTGAAACATTCTAATCGCCTCATGTGAATTAGGCTCCTCTTATTGTTACCGGGACATTTTTCATGCAATAACCTTGAAATTAAATTTTGCTTCATCCTTAATGACCATATTCGTTATGACAAACATGCCCATGGACCATCTAAAATAGGAATTCATTCAATTTAACATACAATGGAGTCCTTGATCTTGAATTTCATTTCATATTGATATTAATTGTTGAATTCAAAATTAGAGATTGCCTCCCGTCATTTGTCGTTAGCAAGGCTCCTCTTTTGACTCCACACACACTTTTTGACACATTGATCATGAAATTAACACATGTGGCTAAACAACCTAGTACATTGATTGAATCAAACAAGTAGAAACACCATTAAAACTCTAAAACTATTTAAATCCATCAGCCAAAGGAGTCATTCATCATGGTTTGCATTTCATACAAATGTTAACTGTTTTAATTCCTAAATAACGAGACTTTCTACTTACCTCATGTTAATTAGGCTCCTCTTATTGTTACCAAGACTTTTTTCATGCACCAACCTTGAAATTAACTTTTGCTTCATCCTTAATGACTATATTCGCTATGAAAAAAACGCACATGGACCATCTATAACATGAATTCATTCAATTTAACAACCAATGGAGTCCTTGATCTTGATATTCATTTCTTATTGATATTAATTGTGGAATTGAAAATTAGAGACAGCCTCCCATCATTTCTCATTAGCAATGCTCCTCTTTTGACTCCAAACACTCTTTTTGACGGATTGATCATGAAATTAACACATGTGGTTAAACAACCTGGTATATTGATTGAATCGAACAAGTATAAACACCATTACAACTCTAAATCCATTTAAATCTGCCAGTCAAAGGAGTCATTCATCATCGTTTGCATTCCGTACAAATGAGAACTGGTTTAATTCTTAAATCAGGAGACATTCTAATCACCTTATGTGAACTCCTCTTATTGTTACCAGGACTATTTTGCATGCAATAACCTTGAAATTAAATTTTGCTTCATCGTTAATGGCTCTATTTGTTATGAAAAAGATTCCCATGGACCATCTATAACATGAATTCAATCAATTTTGCAAACAATGGAGTCCTTGGTCTTGAAATTCATTTCTTATTTATATTAATTGTTTAATTCAAAATTAGAGAGTGCCTCAAATGATTTCACATTAGCAATGCTCCTCTTTTGACTCCAAACACACTTTTCAACACATTGATTATAAAATTAACACATGTAGCTAAACAAACTATTCTATTGATTGAATCGAACAAGTATAAAAACCTTTAACACTATATATCCATTTAAATCTATCAGTCAAATGAGTCATTCATCATGTTTTTTGCATTCTGTACCAAAACGTGAAATAGTTTAATTCTTAAATCATGAGACATTCTTATCACCTCATGTGAATTAGGCTGCTCTTATTGTTACCAGGACTTTTTTTCATGCAATAACCGTCAAAATTAACTTTTAATTCATCCTTAATGACTATATTCGTTATGAAAAAAATGCCCATGGACCATCTATTACATGAATTCATTCAATTTAACAAACAATGGAGTCCTTGATCTTGAAATCCATTTCTTATTGATATTAAATGTGGAATTCAAAATTAGAGGCAGCCTCCCATCATTTCTCATTAGCAATGCTCCTCTTATGACTGCAAACACACTTTTTGTCACATTGATCATGAAATTAACACATATGGCTAAACAACCTAGTATATTGACTGAATCAAACATGCATAAACACCATTACAAATCTAAATCTATTTAAATTCGTCAATCAAAGGAGTCATTTATCATGGTTTGCATTCCATACAAATGTGAACTCATTTAATTCTTAAATCCCGAAACATTCTAATCGCCTCATGTGAATTAGGCTCCTCTTATTGTTACCGGGACATTTTTCATGCAATAACCATGAAATTAAATTTTGCTTCATCCTTAATGACCATATTCGTTATGAAAAACATGTTCATGGACCATCTAAAACAAGAATTCATTCAATTTAACAAAGAATGGAGTCCTTGATCTTGAATTTCATTTCATATTGATATTAATTGTTGAATTCAAAATTAGAGATTGCCTCCCGTCATTTGTCGTTAGCAAGGCTCCTCTTTTGACTCCACACACACTTTTTGACACATTGATCATGAAATTAACACATGTGGCTAAACAACCTAGTACATTGATTGAATCAAACAAGTAGAAACACCATTAAAACTCTAAAACTATTTAAATCCATCAGCCAAAGGAGTCATTCATCTTGGTTTGCATTTCGTACAAATGTTAACTGTTTTAATTCCTAACTAACGAGACTTTCTACTTACCTCATGTTAATTAGGCTCCTCTTATTGTTACCAGGACTTTTTTATGCACTAACCTCGAAATTGACTTTTGCTTCTTCCTTAATGACTGTATTTGATATGAAAAAAAATGCCCATGGACCATCTATAACATGAATTCATTCAATTTAACAAACAATGGAGTGCTTGATCTACAATTTCATTTCTTATTGATATTAATTGTTACATTCAAAATAAGAGAGTGCCTCACATCATTTCTCATTAGCAAGGCTTCGCTTTTGACTCCAAACACACTTTTTTATACATTAATCATGAAAATAACACATGTGGCTAAACAACCTATTATATTGATTGAATCCAACAAGTATAAACACCATTAAAATTCTAAATCCATTTAAATCCGCCAGTCAAAGGAGTCATTCACCATGGTTTGCATTCCGTACAAATGGGAACTGGTTTAATTCTTAAATCATGAGAAATTCTAATCACCTCATGTGAATTTGGCTCCTCTTATTATTACCAGGACTATTTTTCATGCAATAACCTTGAAAGTAAATTTTGCTTCATCCTTAATGACTATATTCGTTATGAAAAAAATGCCCATGGACCATCTATAACATGAATTCATTCAATTTAACAACCAATGGAGTCCTTGATCTTGAAATTCATTTCTTATTGATATTAATTGTGGAATTGAAAATTAGAGACAGCCACCCATCATTTCTCATTAGCAATGCTACTCTTTTGACTCCAAACACACTTTTTGACACATTGATCATGAAATTAACACATGTGGCTAAACAACCTAGTATATTGATTGAATCAAACAAGTATAAATACTATTAAAACTCTAAATCCATTTAAATCCGCCAGTCAAAGGAGTCATTCATCATCGTTTGCATTCCGTACTAATGACAACTGGTTTAATTCTTAAATCAGGAGACATTCTAATCACCTTATGTGAATTTGGCTCCTCTTATTGTTACCAGGACTATTTTGCATGCAATAACCTTGAAATGAAATTGTGCTTCATCATTAATGACTCTATTTGTTATGAAAAAGATTCCCATGGACCATCTATAACATGAATTCAATCAATTTTGCAAACAATGGAGTCCTTGGTCTTGAAATTCATTTCTTATTGATATTAATTGTTCAATTCAAAATTAGAGAGTGCCTCAAATGATTTCACATTAGCAATGCTTGTCTTTTGACTCCAAACATACTTTTTGACACATTGATCATAAAATTAACACATGTAGCTAAACAAACTATTATATTGATTGAATCAAACAAGTATAAAAACCTTTAACAATATATATCCATTTAAATCCGTCAGTCAAATGAGTCATTCATCATGGTTTGCATTCTGTATAAATGTGAAATAGTTTAATTTTTAAATCATGAGACATTCTTATCACCTCATGTGAATTAGGCTCCTCTTATTGTTACCAGGACTTTTTTTCATGCAATAACCTTCAAAATTAACCTTTGCTTCATCCTTAATGACTATATTCGTTATGAAAAAAATGCCCATGGACCATCTATTACATGAATTCATTCAATTTAACAAACAATGGAGTCCTTGATCTTGAAATCCATTTCTTGTTGATATTAAATGTGGAATTCAAAATTAGAGATAGCCTCCCATCATTTCTCATTAGCAATGCTCCTCTTATGACTCCAAACACAATTTTTGTCACATTGATCATGAAATTAACACATGTGGCTAAACAACCTAGTATATTGATTGAATCAAACATGTATAAACAACATTACAACTCTAAATCTATTTAAATTCGTCAATCAAAAGGAGTCATTCATCAAGGTTTGCATTCCATACAAATGTGAACTCATTTAATTCTTAAATCACGAAACATTCTAATCGCCTCATGTGAATTAGTCTCCTCTTATTGTTACCAGGACATTTTTCATGCAATAACCTTGAAATTAAATTTTGCTTCATCCTTAATGACCATATTCGTTATGAAAAACATGCCCATGGACCATCTAAAACAGGAATTCATTCAATTTAACATTCAATGGAGTCCTTGATCTTGAATTTCATTTCATATTGATAGTAATTGTTGAATTCAAAATTAGAGATTGCCTCCCATCATTTGTCGTTAGCAAGGCTCCTCTTTTGACTCCACACACACTTTTTGACACATTGATCATGAAATTAACACATGTGGCTAAACAACCTAGTACATTGATTGAATCAAACAAGTAGAAACACCATTAAAACTTGAAAACTATTTAAATCCATTAGCCAAAGGAGTCATTCATCATGGTTTGCATTTCGTACAAATGTTAACTGTTTTAATTCTTAAATAACGAGACTTTCTACTTACCTCATGTTAATTAGCTCCTCTTATTATTACCAAGTCTTTTTTCATGCACTAATCTTGAAATTAACTTATGCTTCATCCTTAATGACTGTATTTGATATGAAAAAAATACCCATGGACCATCTATAACATGAATTCATTCAATTTAACAAACAATGGAGTGCTTGATCTTCAATTTCATTTCTTATTTATATTAATTGTTACATTCAAAATAAGAGAGTGCCTCCCATCATTTCTCATTAGCAAGGCTCCACTTTTGACTCCAAACACATTTTTTGATACATTGATCATGAAATTAACACATGTGGCTAAACAACCTATTATATTGATTGAATCCAATAAGTATAAACACCATTAAAACTCTAAATCCATTTAAATTCGCCAGTCAAAGTAGTCATTCACCATTGTTTGCATTTCGTACAAATGGGAACTGGTTTAATTCTTAAATAATGAGAAATTCTAATCACCTCATGTGAATTAGGCTCCTCTTATTGTTACCAGGACTATTTTTCATGCAATAACCTTGAAATTAAATTTTGCTTCATCCTTAATGGCTATATTCGTTATGAAAAAAATGCCCATGAACCATCATTAACATGAATTCATTCAATTTAACAACCAATGGAGTCCTTGATCTTGAAATTCATTTCTTATTGATATTAATTGTGGAATTCAAAATTAGAGACAGCCTCCCATCATTTCTCATTAGCAATGCTCCTCTTTTGACTCCAAACACACTTTTTGACACATTGATCATCAAATTAACTCATGTGGCTAAACAACCTAGTATATTGATTGAATCCAACAAGTATAAACACCATTAAAACTCTAAATCCATTTAAATCTGCCAGTCAAAGCAGTCATTCATCATCATTTGCATTCCGTACAAATGAGAACTGGTTTAATTCTTAAATTAGGAGACATTCTAATCACCTTATGTGAATTTGGCACCTCTTATTGTTACCAGGACTATTTTGCATGCAATAACCTTGAAATTAAATTTTGCTTCATCGTTAATGACTCTATTTGTAATGAAAAAAATTCCCATGGACCATCTATAACATGAATTCAATCATTTTTGCAAACGATGGAGTCCTTGGTCTTGAAATTCATTTCTTATTGATATTAATTGTTCAATTCAAAATTAGAGTGTGCCTCAAATGATATCACATTAGCAATGCTCCTCTTTTGACTCCAAATACACTTGTTGACACATTGATCATAAAATTAACACATGTAGCTAAACAAAATATTATATTGATTGAATCAAACAAGTAAAAAAACCTTTAACACTATATATCCATTTAAATCCGTCAGTCAAATGAGTCATTCATCATGGTTTGCATTCTGTACAAATGTGAACTGGTTTAATTCTTAAATCACGAAACATTCTAAACGCCTCATGTGAATTAGGCTCCTTTTATTGTTACCGGGACATTTTTCATGCAATAACCTTGAAATTAAATTTTGCTTCATCCTTAATGACCATATTCGTTATGAAAAAAATGCCCATGGACCATCTAAAACAGGAATTCATTCAATTTAACATACAATGGAGTCCTTGATCTTGAATTTCATTTCATATTGATATTAATTGTTGAATTCAAAATTATAGATTGCCTCCCGTCATTTGTTGTTAGCAAGGTTCCTCTTTTGACTCCACACACACTTTTTGACACATTGATCATGAAATTAACACATGTGGCTAAACAACCTAGTACATTGATTGAATCAAACAAGTAGAAACACCATTAAAACCCTAAAACTATTTAAATCCATCAGCCAAAGGAGTCATTCATCATGGTTTGCATTTCGTACAAATGTTAACTGTTTTAATTCCTAAATAACGAGACTTTCTACTTACCTGATGTTAATTAGGCTCCTCTTACTGTTACTAGGACGTTTTTCATGCATTAACCTTGAAATTAACTTTTGCTTCATCCTTAATGACTGTATTTGATATGAAAAAAAATGCCCATGGACCATTTATAACATGAATTCATTCAATTTAACAAACAATGGAGCGCTTGATCTTCAATTTCATTCCTTATTGATATTGATTGTTACATTCAAAATAAGAGAGTGCCTCCCATCATTTCTCATTAGCAAGGCTCCGCTTTTGACTCCAAACACACTTTTTTATACATTAATCATGAAATTAACACATGTGGCTAAACAACCTATTATATTGATTGAATCCAACAAGTATAAACACCATTAAAACTCAAAATCCATTTAAATCCGCCAGTCAAAGGAGTCATTCACCATGGTTTGCATTCCGTACAAATGGGAACTGATTTAATTCTTAAATCATGAGAAATTCTAATCACCTCATGTGAATTAGGCTCCTCTTATTGTTACCAGGACTATTTTTCATGCAATAACCTTGAAATTAAATTTTGCTTCATCCTTAATGACTATATTCGTTATGAAAAAAATGCCCATGGACCATCTATAATATGAATTCATTCAATTTAACAACCAATGGAGTCCTTCATCTTGAAATTCATTTCTTATTGATATTAATTGTGGAATTCAAAATTAGAGACAGCCTCCCATTATTTCTCATTAGCAATGCTACTCTTTTGACTCCAAACACCCTTTTTGACACATAGATCATGAAATTAACACATGTGGCTAAACAACCTAATATATTGATTGAATCCAAGAAGTATAAACACCATTAAAACTCTAAATCCATTTAAATCCGCCAGTCAAAGGAGTCATTCATCATCGTTTGCATTCCGTACAAATGAGAACTGGTTTAATTCTTAAATCAGGAGACATTCTAATCACCTTATGTGAATTTGGCTCCTCTTATTGTTACTAGGACTATTTTGCATGCAATAACCTTGAAATTAAATTTTGCTTCATCTTTAATGACTCTAGTTGTTATGAAAAAGATTCCCATGGACCATCTATAACATGAATTCAATTAATTTTGCAAACAATGGAGTAATTGGTCTTGAAATTCATTTCTTATTGATATTAATTGTTCAATTCAAAATTAGAGAGTGCCTCAAATGATTTCACATTAGCAAAGCTCCTCTTTTGACTCCAAACACACTTTTTGACACATTGATCATGAAATTAACACATGTGGCTAAACAACCTATTATATTGATTGAATCCAACAAGTATAAACACCATTAAAACTCTAAATCCATTTAAATCCGTCAGTCAAAGTTTTCATTCATCATTGTTTGCTTTCCATACAAATGGGAACTGGTTTAATTCTTAAATCATGAGAAATTCTAATCACCTCATGTGAATTAGACTCCTCTTATTGTTAGTAAGACTATTTTTCATGCAATAACCTTGAAATTAAATTTTGCTTCAACCTTAATGACTATATTCGTTATGAAAAATATGCCCATGGACCATCTATAACATGAATTCATTCAATTTAACAACCAATGGAGTCCTTGATCTTGAAATTCATTTCTTATTGATATTAATTGTGGAATTCAAAATTAGAGACAACCTGCCATAATTTCTCATTAGCAATGCTCCTCTTTTGACTCCAAACACACTTTTTGACACATTGATCATGAAATTAACACATATAGCTAAACAACCTGGTATATTGACTGAATCCAACAAGTATAAACACCATTAAAACTCTAAATCCATTTAAATCCGCCAGTCAAAGGAGTCATTCATCATCGTTTGCATTCCGGACAAATGAGAACTGGTTTAATTCATAAATCAGGAGACATTCTAATCACCTTATGTGAAATTGGCTCCTCTTATTGTTACCAGGACTATTTTGCATGAAATAACATTGAAATTAAATTTTGCTTCATCGTTAATGGCTCTATTTGTTATGAAAAAGATTCCCATGGAACATCTATAACATGAATTCAATCAATTTAGCAAACAATGGAGTCCTTGGTCTTGAAATTCATTTCTTATTGATATTAATTGTTCAATTCAAAATTAGAGAGTGCGTCAAATGATTTCACATTAGCAATGCTCCTCTTTTGACTCCAAAGACACTTTTTGACACATTGATCATAAAATTAACACATGTAGCTAAACAAACTATTATATTGATTGAATCAAACAAGTAAAAAAACCTTTAACACTATATATCCATTTAAATCCGTCAGTCAAATGAGTTATTCATCATGGTTTGCATTCTATACAAATGTGAACTGGTTTAATTCTTAAATCGTGAGACATTCTTATCACCTCATGTGAATTAGGCTCCTCTTATTGTTACGAGGACTTTTTTCATGCAATAACCTTCATAATTAACTTTTGCTTCATCCTTAATGACTATATTCGTTATGAAAAAAATGCCCATGGAACATCTATAACATGAATTCATTCAATTTAACAAACAATGGAGTCCTTGATCTTGAAATCCATTTCCTATTGATATTAAATGTGGAATTCAAAATTAGAGACAGCCTCCCATCATTTCTCATTAGCAATGCTCCTCTTATGACTCCAAACACACTTTTTGTCACATTGATCATGAAATTAACACATGTGGCTAAACAACCTAGTATATTGATTGAATCAAACATGTATAAACAACATTACAACTCTAAATCTATTTAAATTCGTCAATCAAAAGGAGTAATTCATCATGGTTTGCATTGCGTACAAATGTGAACTTCTTTAAATCTTAAATCATGAGACATTCTAATCACCTAATGTGAATTAGGCTCCTCTTATTGTTACGAGGACTTTTTTCATGCAATAACCTTGAAATTAACTTTTGCTTCATCCTTAATGACTATATTTGTTATGAAAAAAAATGCCCATGGACCATCTATAACATGAATTCATTCAATTTAACAAACAATGGTGTCCTTGATCTTGAAATTAATTTCATATTGATATTAATTGTGGAATTCAAAATTAGAGACAGCCTCCTATCATTTCTCATTAGCAATGCTCCTCTTTTGACTTCAAACACACTTTTTGACACATTGATCATGAAATTAACACATGTGGCTAAACAACCTGGTATATTGGTTGAATAAAACAAGTCGAAACACCATTAAAACGCTTAATCCATTGAAATCTGTCAGTGAAAGGAGTCATTCATCATGGTTTGCATTCCGTACAAATGGGAACTAGTTTAATTCTTAAATCATGAGACATTCTAATCAGCTGATGTGAATTAGGCTCCTGTTATTGTTACCAGGACTTTTTTCATGTACTAACCTTGAAATTAACTTTTGCTTCATCCTTAATGATTGTATTTGATATGAAAAAAATGCCCATGGACCATCTATAACATGAATTCATTCAATTTAACAAACAATGGAGTGCTTGATCTTCAATTTCATTTCTTATTGATATTAATTGTTACATTCAAAATAAGAGAGTGCCTCCCATCATTTCTCATTAGCAAGGCTCCGCTTTTGACTCCAAACACACTTTTTGATACATTGATCATGAAATTAACACATGTGGCTAAACAACCTATTATATTGATTGTATCAAACATGTATACAAACCATTAAAACTCTAAATCCATTTAAATTCGTCAGTCAAAGGAGTCATTCATCATGGTTTGCATTCTGTACAAATGTGAACTTCTTTAATTCTTAAATCATGAGACATTCTAATCACCTCATGTGAATTAGGCTCCTCTTATTGTTTCCAGGACTATTTTTCATGCAATAACCTTGAAATTAAATTTTGCTTCATCCTTAATGACTATATTCGTTATGAAACAAATGCCCATGGACCATCTATAACATGAATTCATTCAATTTAACAACCAATGGAGTCCTTGATCTTGAAATTCATTTCTTATTGATATTAATTGTGGAATTCAGAATTAGAGCCAGCCTCCCATCATTTCTCATTAGCAATGCTCCTCTTTTGACTCCAAACACACTTTTTGACACATTGATCATAAAATTAACACATGTGGCTAAACATCCTAGTATATTGATTGAATCAAACATGTATAAACACCATTACAACTCTAAATCTATTTAAATTCGTCAATCAAAAGGAGTCTTTCATCATGGTTTGCATTCTGTACAAATGTCAACTGCTTTAATTCTTAAATCATGAGACATTCTAATCACCTCATGTGAATTAGGCTCCTCTTATTGTTACTAGGACTTTTTTCATGCAATAACCTTGAAATTAACTTTTGCTTCATCCTTAATGACTATATTTGTTATGAAAAAAAATGCCCATGGACCATCTATAACATGAATTCATTCAATTTAACAAACAATGGAGTCCTTGATCTTGAAATTAATTTCTTATTGATATTAATTGTGGAATTCAAAATTAGAGACAGCCTCCCATCACTTCTCATTAGTAATGCTCCTCTTCTGACTCCATACACACTTTTTGACACATTGATCATGAAATTAACACATGTGGCTAAACAACCTAGTATATTGGTTGAATAAAACAAGTAGAAATACCATTAAAACTCTTAATCCATTGAAATCCGTCAGTGAAAGGAGTCATTCATCATGGTTTGCATTCCGTACAAATGGGAACTAGTTTAATTCTTAAATCATGAGACATTCTAATCAGCTGATGTGAATTAGGCTCCTCTTATTGTTGCCAGGACTTTTTTCATGCACTAACCTTGAAATTAACTTTTGCTTCATCGTTAATGACTGTATTTGTTATGAAAAAAATGCCCATGGACCATCAATAACATGAATTCATTCAATTTAACAAACAAAGGAGGGCTTGATCTTCAATTTCATTTCTTATTGATATTAATCGTTACATTCAAAATAAGAGAGTGCCTCCCATCATTTCTCATTAGCAAGGCTCCGCTTTTGACTCGAAACACACTTTTTGATACATTGATCATGAGATTAAGACATGTGGCTAAACAACCTATTACATTGATTGAATCCAACATGTATACAAACCATTAAAACTCTAAATCCATTTAAATTCGTCAGTCAAAGGGGTCATTCATCATGGTTTGCATTCTGTACAAATGTGAAACTTCTTTAATTCTTAAATCATGAGACATTCTAATCACCTCATGTGAATTAGGCTCCTTTTACTGTTACTAGACTTTTTTCATGCAATAACCTTGAAATTGAATTTTGCTTCATCCTTAATGACAATATTTGTTATGAAAAAAATGCCCATGGACCATGTATAACATGAATTCATTCAATTTAACAACCAATGGAGTCCTTGATCTTGAAATTCATTTCTTATTGATATTAATTGTGGAATTCTAAATTAGAGCCAGCCTCCCATCATTTCTCATTAGCAATGCTCCTCTTTTGACTCCAAACACACTTTTTGACATATTGATCATGAAATTAACACATGTGGCTAAACAACCTAGTATATTGGTTGAATAAAACAAGTAGAAATACCATTAAAACTCTAAATCCATTTAAATCCGTCAGTGAAAGGAGTCATTCATCATGGTTTGCATTCCGTACAAATGGGAACTGGTTTAATTCTTAAATCATGAGACATTCTAATCACCTGATGTGAATTAGGCTCCTCTTATTGTTACTAGGACTTTTTTCATGCACTAACCTTGAAATTAACTTTTGCTTCATCCTTAATGACTGTATTTGTTATGAAAAAAATGCCCATGGACCATCTATAACATGAATTCATTGAATTTAACAAACAATGGAGTGCTTGATCTTCAATTTCATTTCTTATTGATATTAATCGTTACATTCAAAATAAGAGAGAGCCTCCCATCATTTCTCATTAGCAAGGCTCCGCTTTTGACTCCAAACACACTTTTTGATACATTGATCATGAAATTAACACATGTGGCTAAACAACCTATTACATTGATTTAATCCAACATGTATACAAACCATTAAAACTCTAAATCCATTGAAATCCGTCAGTTAAAGGAGTCATTCATCATGGTTTGCATTATGCACAAATGTGAACTTCTTTAATTCTTAAATCATGAGACATTCTAATCACCTCATGTGAATTAGGCTCCTCTTATTGTTTCCAGGGCTATTTTTCATGCAATAACCTTGAAATTAAATTTTGCTTCATCCTTAATGACTATATTCGATATGAAACAAATGCCCATGGACCATCTATAACATGAATTCATTCAATTTAACAACCAATGGAGTCCTTGATCTTGAAATTCATTTCTTATTGATATTAATTGTGGAATTCAGAATTAGAGCCAGCCTCCTATCATTTCTCATTGGCAAGGCTCCGCTTTTGACTCCAAACACACTTTTTGATACATTGATCATGAAATTAACACATGTGGCTAAACAACCTATTACATTGATTGAATCCAACATGTATACAAACCATTAAAACTCTAAATCGATTTAAATCGGTCAGTCAAAGGAGTCATTCATCATGGTTTGCATTCTGTACAAATGTGAACTTCTTTAATTCTTAAATCATGAGACATTCTAATCACCTGATGTGAAACTTCTGTACAAATGGCTCCTCTTCTTGTTACTAGGACTTTTTTCATGCAATAACTTTGAAATTAAATTTTGCTTCATCCTTAATGACTATATTTGTTATGAAAAAAAATGCCCATGGACCATCTATAACATGAATTCATTCAATTTAACAACCAATGGAGTCCTTGATCTTGAAATTCATTTCTTATTGATATCAACTGTGGAATTCCAAATTAGAGCCAGCCTCCCATCATTTGTCATTAGCAAGGCTCCTCTTTTGACTCCACACACACTTTTTGACACATTGATCATCAAATTAACACATGTGGCTAAACAACCTAGTACATTGATTGAATCAAACAAGTAGAAACACCATTAAAACTCGAAAACTATTTAAATCCATCAGCCAATGGAGTCATTCATCATGGTTTGCATTTCGTACAAATGTTAACCGTTTTAATTCCTAAATAACGAGACTATCTACTTACCTCTTGTTAATTAGGCTCCTCTTATTGTTACCAGGACTTTTTTCATGCACCAATCTTGAAATTAACTTTTGCTTCATCCTTAATGACTATATTCGCAATGAAAAAAATGCCCATGGAACATCTATAACATGAATTCATTCAATTTAACAACCAATGGAGTCCTTGATCTTGAAATTCATTTATTATTGATATTAATTGTGGAATTCAAAATTAGAGACAGCCTCCCATCATTTCTCATTAGCAATGCTCCTCTTTTGACTCCAAAGACTCTTTTTGATGGATTGATCATGAAATTAACACATGTGGCTAAACAACCTGGTATATTGATTGAATCCAACAAGTATAAACACCATTAAAACTCTAAATCCATTTAAATCAGCCAGTCAAAG
This sequence comes from Ceriops zippeliana, assembly GCA_037897445.1. NCBI lineage: Eukaryota > Viridiplantae > Streptophyta > Magnoliopsida > Malpighiales > Rhizophoraceae > Ceriops > Ceriops zippeliana. The sequence continues at coordinate 46,521 of JBAPLH010000560.1, forward strand.
GAGTCATTCATCATCATTCGCATTCCGTACAAATGAGAACTGGTTTAATTCTTAAATCAGGAGACATTCTTATCACCTCATGTGAATTAGGCTCGTCTTATTGTTACGAGGACTTTTTTCATGCAATAACCTTCAAAATTAACTTTTGCTTCATCCTTAATGACTATATTCGTTATGAAAAAAATGCCCATGGACCATCCATAACATGAATTCATTCAATTTAACAAACAATGGAGTCCTTGATCTTGAAATCTATTTCTTATTGATATTAAATGTGGAATTCAAAATTAGAGACAGCCTCCCATCATTTCTCATTAGCAATGCTCCTCTTATGACTCCAAACACACTTTTTGTCACATTGATCATGAAATTAACACATGTGGCTAAACAACCTAGTATATTGATTGAATCAAACATGTATAAACACCACTACAACTCTAAATCTATTTAAATTCGTCAATCAAAGGAGTCATTCATCACGGTTTGCATTCCGTACAAATGTGAACGCATTTAATTCTTAAATCACGAAACATTCTAATCGCCTCATGTGAATTAGTCTCCTCTTACTTTTACTGGGACATTTTTCATGCAATAACCTTGAAATTAAATTTTGCTTCATCCTTAATGACCATATTCGTTATGAAAAACTTGCCCATGGACCATCTAAAATAGGAATTCATTCAATTTAACATACAATGGAGTCCTTGATCTTGAATTTCATTTCATATTGATATTAATTGTTGAATTCAAAATTAGAGATTGCCTTCCGTCATTTGTCGTTAGCAAGGCTCCTCTTTTGACTCCACACACACTTTTTGACACATTGATCATGAAATTAACATTTGTGGCTAAACAACCTAGTACATTGATTGAATCAAACAAGTAGAAAAACCATTAAATCTCTAAAACTATTTTAATCCATCAGCCAAAGGATTCATTCATCATGGTTTGCATTTCGTACAAATGTTAACTGTTGTAATTCCTAAATAACGAGACTTTCTACTTACCTCAGGTTAATTAGGCTCCCCTTATTCTTACCAGGACTTTTTTCATGCACTAACCTTGAAATTAACTTTTGCTTCATCCTTAATGACTGTATTTGATATGAAAAAAATGTCCATGGACCATCTATAACATGAATTCATTCAATTTAACAAACAATGGAGTGCTTGATCTTCAATTTCATTTCTTATTGATATTAATTGTTACATTCAAATAAGAGAGTGCCTCCCATCATTTCTCATTAGCAAGGCTCCGCTTTTGACTCCAAAAACATTTTTTGATACATTGATCATGAAATTAACACATGTGGCTAAACAACCTATTATATTGATTGAATCCAATAAGTATAAACACCATTAAAACTCTAAATCCATTTAAATTCTCCAGTCAAAGGAGTCATTCACTATGGTTTGCATTTCGTACAAATGGGAACTGGTTTAATTCTTAAATAATGAGAAATTCAAATCACCTCATCTGAATTAGGCTCCTCTTATTGTTACCAGGACTATTTTTCATGCAATAACCTTGAAATTAAATTTTGCTTCATCCTTAATGACTATATTCGTTATGAAAAAAATGCCCATGGACCATCTTTAACATGAATTCATTCAACTTAACAACCAATGGAGTCCTTGATCTTGAAATTCATTTCTTATTGATATTAATTGTGGAATTCAAAATTAGAGACAGCCTCCCATCATTTCTCATTAGCAATGCTCCTCTTTTGACTCCAAACACACTTTTTGAGACATTGATCATGAAATTAACACATGTGCCTAAACAACCTAGTATATTGATTGAATCCAACAAGTATAAACACCATTAAAACTCTAAATCCATTTAAATCCGCCAGTCAAAGCAGTTATTCATCATCGTGTGCATTCCGTACAAATGAGAACTGGTTTAATTCTTAAATCAGGAGACATTCTAATCACCTTATGTGAATTTGGCACCTCTTATTGTTACCAGGACTATTTTGCATGCAATAACCTTGAAATTAAATTTTGCTTCATCGTTAATGACTTTATTTGTTATGAAAAAGATTCCCATGGACCATCTATAACATGAATTCAATCAATTTTGCAAACAATGGAGTCCTTGGTCTTGAAATTCATTTCTTACTGATATTAATTGTTCAATTCAAAATTAGAGAGTGCCTCAAATGATTTCACATTAGCAATGCTCCTCTTTTGACTCCAAACACACTTGTTGACACATTGATCATAAAATTAACACATGTAGCTAAACAAACTATTATATTGATTGAATCAAACAAGTATAAAAACCTTTAACACTATATATCCATTTAAATCCGTCTGTCAAATGAGTCATTCATCATGGATTGCATTCGGTACAAATGTGAACTGGTTTAATTCTTAAATCACGAAACATTCTAATCGCCTCATGTGAATTAGGCTCCTTTTATTGTTACCGGGACATTTTTCATGCAATAACCTTGAAATTAAATTTTGCTTCATCCTTAATGACCATATTCGTTATGAAAAACATGCACATGGACCATCTAATACAGGAATTCATTCAATTTAACATACAATGGAGTCCTTGATCTTGAATTTCATTTCATATTGATATTATTTGTTGAATTCAAAATTAGAGATTGCCTCCCGTCATTTGTCATTAGCAAGGTTCCTCTTTTGACTCCACACACACTTTTTGACACATTGATCATGAAATTAACACATGTGGCTAAACAACCTAGTACATTGATTGAATCAAACAAGTAGAAACACCATTAAAACTCTAAAACTATTTAAATTCATCAGCGAAAGTAGTCATTCAACATGGTTTGCATTCTGTACAAATGTGAACTGGTTTAATTCTTAAATCGTGAGACATTCTTATCACCTCATGTGAATTAGGCTCCTCTTATTGTTACGAAGACTTTTTTCATGCAATAACCTTCAAAATTAACTTTTGCTTCAACCTTAATGACTATATTCGTTATGAAAAAAATGCCCATGGACCATCTATAACATGAATTCATTCAATTTAACAAACAATGGAGTCCTTGATCTTGAAATCCATTTCCTATTGATATTAAATGTGGAATTGAAAATTAGAGACAGCCTCCCATCATTTCTCATTAGCGATGCTCCTCTTATGACTCCAAACACACTTGTTGACACATTGATCATAAAATTAACACATGTAGCTAAACAAACTATTATATTGATTGAATCAAACAAGTATAAAAACCTTTAACACTATATATCCATTTAAATCCGTCAGTCAAATGAGTCATTCATCATGGATTGCATTCGGTACAAATGTGAACTGGTTTAATTCTTAAATCACGAAACATTCTAATCGCCTCATGTGAATTAGGCTCCTTTTACTGTTACCAGGACATTTTTCATGCAATAACCTTGAAATTAAATTTTGCTTCATCCTTAATGACCATATTCGTTATGAAAAACATGCACATGGACCATCTAATACAGGAATTCATTCAATTTAACATACAATGGAGTCCTTGATCTTGAATTTCATTTCATATTGATATTAATTGTTGAATTCAAAATTAGAGATTGCCTCCCGTCATTTGTCATTAGCAAGGTTCCTCTTTTGACTCCACACACACTTTTTGACACATTGATCATGAAATTAACACATGTGGCTAAACAACCTAGTACATTGATTGAATCAAACAAGTAGAAACACCATTAAAACTCTAAAACTATTTAAATTCATCAGCGAAAGTAGTCATTCAACATGGTTTGCATTCTGTACAAATGTGAACTGGTTTAATTCTTAAATCGTGAGACATTCTTATCACCTCATGTGAATTAGGCTCCTCTTATTGTTACGAAGACTTTTTTCATGCAATAACCTTCAAAATTAACTTTTGCTTCATCCTTAATGACTATATTTGTTATGAAAAAAATGCCCATGGACCATCTATAACATGAATTCATTCAATTTAACAAACAATGGAGTCCTTGATCTTGAAATCCATTTCCTATTGATATTAAATGTGGAATTGAAAATTAGAGACAGCCTCCCATCATTTCTCATTAGCGATGCTCCTCTTATGCTCCAAACACACTTTTTGTCACATTGAACATGAAATTAATACATGTGGCTAAACAACCTAGTATATTGATTGAATGAAATATGTATAAACACCATTACAACTCTAAATCTATTTAAATTCGTCAATCAAAAGGAGTCATTCATCATGGTTTGCATTCTGTAGAAATGTGAACTCATTTAATTCTTAAATCACGAAACATTCTAATCGCCTCATGTGAATTAGGCTCCTCTTATTGTTACCGGGACATTTTTCATGCAATAACCTTGAAATTAAATTTTGCTTCATCCTTAATGACCATATTCGTTATGAAAAACATGCACATGGACCATCTAAAACAGGAATTCATTCAATTTAGCATACAATGGAGTCCTTGATCTTGAATTTCATTTCATATTGATATTAATTGTTGAATTCAAAATTAGAGATTGCCTCCCGTCATTTGTCATTAGCAAGGCTCCTCTTTTGACTCCACACACACTTTTTGACACATTGATCATGAAATTAACACATGTGGCTAAACAACCTACTACATTGATTGAATCAAACAAGTAGAAACACCATTAAAACTCTAAAACTTTTTAAATCCATCAGCCAAAGGAGCCATTCATCATGGTTTGCATCTCGTACAAATGTTAACTGTTTTAATTCATAAATAACGAGACTTTCTACTTACCTCATGTTAATTAGGCTCCTTTTATTGTTACCCATAGGACTTTTTTTCATGCATTAACCTTGAAATTAACATTTGCTCCATCCTTAATGACTGTATTTGATATGAAAAAAAATGCCCATGGACCATCTATAACATGAATTCATTCAATTTAACAGACAATTGAGCGCTTTATCTTCAATTTCATTTCTTACTGATATTAATTGTTACATTCAAAATAAGAGAGTTGACCTCCCACTCATTTCTCATTAGCAAGGCTCCGCTTTTGACTCCAAACACACACTTTCTTATACATTAATCATGAAATTAACACATGTGGCTAAACAACCTATTATATTAATTGAATCCAACAAGGATAACACCATTAAAACTCTAAATCCATTTAAATCCGCCAGTCAAAGGAGTCATTCACCATTGTTTGCATTCCGTACAAATGGAAACTGGTTTCAATTTCCTAAATCATGAGAAATTCTAATCACGCTCATGTGAATTAGGCTCCTCTTATTGGAGTACCAAGGACTATTTTTCATGCAATAAGC
>JBAPLH010000561.1:0-91947 GCA_037897445.1 Ceriops zippeliana
CTAAAAAACCTAGTATATTGATTGAATCAAACAAGTATAAATACCATTACAACTCTAAAATCTATTTACATCTGTCAATCAAAGGAGTCATTACTCATGATTGTCATTCCGCACAAATATGAACTAGTTTAATTCTTAATTCACGAGACATTCTAATCGCCTCATGTGAATTAGGCTCCTTATATTGTTACCAGGACTTTTTTCATGCAATAACCTTGAAACTAAATTTTGCTTCATCCTTAATCACTATATTCGTTATGAAAAAAATGCCCATAGCCCATCTATAATATGAATTCATTCAATTTAACAACCAATGGAGTCCTTGATCTTGAAATACATTTCTTATTGATATTAATTGTGGAATTCAAAATTAGAGACGACCACCCATCATTTCTCATTAGCAATGCTCCTCTTTTCACTCCAAACACTCTTTTTGACACATTGATCATGAAATTAACACATGTAGCTAAACAACCTAGTATATTGATTGAATCAAACAAGTATAAACACCATTACAACTGTAAATCGATTTAAATCCGTCAATCAAGGGAGTCATTCATCATGGTTGGCATTCTGTACACATGTAAACTGGTTTAATTCTTAAATCACGAGACATTCTAATTGGCTCATGTGAATTAGGCTCCTCTTATTGTTACCAGGACTTTTTCCATTGCAATAACCTTGAAATGAAATTTTCTTTCATCCTTAATGACTATATTCATTATGAAAAAAATGCCCATGGACCATCTATAACATGAATTCATTCACTTTAACACGCATTGGTCATGAAATTGACAAATGTGGCTAAACAACCTAGTATATTGATTGAATCAAACAAGTATAAACACCATTACAACTCTAAATCTACTTAAATCCATCAATCAAAGGTGTCATTCATCATGGTTTGCATTCCGTACAAATGTGAACAGGTTTAATTCTTAAATCACGAGACATTCTAATCACATCATGTGAATTAGGCTCCTCTTATTGTTACCAGGTCTTTTATCATGCAATAACCTTGAAATTAAATTTTGCTTCTTTCTTAATGACAATATTCGTTATGAAAAAAATGCCCATTGACCATCTACAACATGAATTCATTCAATTTAACAAACAATGGAGTCCATGATCTTCAATTTCACTTCTTATTGATATTAATTGTTGAATTCAAAATTAGAGATTGCCTCCCATCATTTGTCGTTAGCGAGGCTCCTTTTTTGACTCCACACACACTTTTTGACACATTGATCATGAAATTAGAACATGTGGCTAAACAACCTAGTATATTGATTGAATCAAACAAGTATAAACACCATTACAACTCTAAATCTATTTAAATCCGTTAATCAAGGGAGTCAGTCATCATGGTTTGCATTCCGTACAAATGTGAACTGGTTTAATTCTTAAATTACGAGATATTCTAATCACCTCATGTGAATTAGGCTCCTCTTATTGTTACCAGGACTTTTTCCATTGCAATAACCTTGAAATGAAATTTTGTTTCATCCTTAATGACTATATTCGTTATGAAAAAAATGCCCATGGACCATCTATAACATGAATTCATTCACTTTAACAACCAATGGAGTCCTTGATCTTGAAATTCATTTCTTATTGATATTAATTGTGGAATTCAAAATTAGAGACAACCTCCCATCATTTCTCATTAGCAATGCTACTCTTTTGACTCCAAACACACTTTTTGACACATTGATTATGAAATTAGCACATGTGGCTAAATAACCTAGTATATTGATTGAATCAAACAAGTATAAACACCATTACAACTCTAAATCCATTTAAATCCGTCAATCAAGGGAGTCAGTCATCATGGTTTGCATTCCGTACAAATGTGAACTGGTTTAATTCTTAAATCACGAGATATTCTAATCACCTCACATGAATTAGGCTCCCCTTATTGTTACCAGGACTTTTTTCATGCAATGAACTTGAAATTAAATTTTGCTTTATCCTTAATGACTATATTCGTTATGAAAAAAATGCCCATGGACCATCTATCACATGAATTCTTTCAATTTCACAAACAATGGAGTACTTGATCTTGAATTTCATTTCTTATTGATCTTAATTGTTGAATTCATAATTAGAGATTGCCTCCCATCATTTGTCGTTAGCAAGGAACCTCTTTTGACTCCACACACACTTTTTGACACATTGATCATGAAATTAACACATATGGCTAAACAACCTAGTATATTGATTGAATCAAACAAGTATAAACACCATTACAACACTAAATCGATTTAAATCCGTCAATCAAGGAAGTCATTCATCATGGTTTGCATTCCGTACAAATGTGAACTGGTTTAATTCTTAAATCACTAGACATTTTAATCACCTTATGTGAATTAGGTTCCTTTTATTGTTACCAGGACTTTTTTCATGCAATAACCTTGAAATTAAATTTTGCTTCATCCTTAATGACTATATTCGTTATGAAAAAAATGCCCATGGACCATCTATAGCATCAATTCATTCAATTTAACAACAAAAGGAGTCCTTGATCATGAAATTCATCTCTTATTGATATTAATTGTGGAATTCAAAATTAGAGACGACCTCCCATCATTTCTCCTTAGCAATGCTACTCTTTTGACTCCAAACACACTTTTTGACACATTGATCATGAAATTCGCACATGTGGCTAAACAACCTAGTATATTGATTGAATCAAACAAGTATAAACACCATTACAACTCTAAATCTATTTAAATCCGTCAATCAAGGGAGTCATTCATCATGGTTTGCATTCCGTACAAATGTGAACTGGTTTAATTCTTAAATCACGAGATATTCTAATCAGCTCATGTGAATTAGGCTCCCCTTATTGTTACCAGGACTTTTTTCATGCAATAAACTTGAAATTAAAATTTTCTTTATCCTTAATAACTATATTCGTTATGAAAAAAATGCCCATGGACCATCTATAACATGAATTCATTCAATTTAACAACCGATGGAGTCCTTGACGTTGAAATTTATTTTTTATTGATATTAATTGTTCAATTCAAAATTAGAGAGTGCCTCAAATGATTTTACATTAGCAATGCTCCTCTTTTGACACCAAACACACTTTTTGACACATTGATCATAAAATTAACAGATGTAGCTAAACTACCTATTATATTGATTGAATCAAACAAGTATAAACACCATTACAACTCTAAATCCATTTAAATCCGTTAGTCAAAGGAGTCATTCATCATGATTTCCATTCTGTACAAATGTGAACAGGTTTAATTCTTAAATCACGAGACATTCTAATAGCCTCATGTAAATTAGGCTCCTCTTATTGTTACCAGGACTTTTTTCATACGATAACCTCGAAACTAAATTTTGCTTCATCCTTAAAGACTATATTCGTTTTGAAAAAAATGCGCATGGCCCATCTATAATATGAAGTCATTCAATTTAACAAACAATGGTGTCCTTGATCTTGAAATACATTTCTTATTGATATTAATTGTGGAATTCAAAATTAGAGACGACCTCCCATCATTTCTCCTTAGCGATGCTACTCTTTTGACTCCAAACACACTTTTTGACACATTGATCATGAAATTCGCACATTTGGCTAAACAACCTAGTATATTGATTGAATCAAACAAGTATAAACACCATTACAACTCTAAATCTATTTAAATCTGTCAATCAAGGGAGTCATTCATCATGGTTTGCATTCCGTACAAATGTGAACTGGTTTAATTCTTAAATCACGAGATATTCTAATCAACTCATGTGAATTAGGCTCCCCTTATTGTTACCAGGACTTTTTTCATGCAATAAACTTGAAATTAAAATTTTCTTTATCCTTAATAACTATATTCGTTATGAAAAAAATGCCCATGGACCATCTATAACATGAATTCATTCAATTTAACAACCAATGGAGTCCTTGACGTTGAAATTTATTTTTTATTGATATTAATTGTTCAATTCAAAATTAGAGAGTGCCTCAAATGATTTTACATTAGCAATGCTCCTCTTATGACACCAAACACACTTTTTGACACATTGATTATAAAATTAACAGATGTAGCTAAACTACCTATTATATTGATTGAATCAAACAAGTATAAACACCATTACAACTCTAAATCCATTTAAATCCGTTAGTCAAAGGAGTCATTCATCATGATTTCCATTCTGTACAAATGTGAACAGGTTTAATTCTTAAATCACGAGACATTCTAATAGCCTCATGTGAATTAGGCTCCTCTTATTGTTACCAGGACTTTTTTCATGCAATAACCTTGAAATTAAATTTTGCTTCATCCATAATGACTATATTCGTTATGAAAAAAATGCCCATGAACCATCTATAACATGAATTTATTCCATTTAACAACCAATGGAGTCCTTGATCTTGAAATTCATTTCTCATTGATATTAATTGTGGAATTCATAATTAGAGATATTAGCACATGTGGCTCAACAACCTAGTATATTGATTCAATCAATCAAGTATAAACAACATTACAACTCTAAATCTATTTAAATCCGTCAATCAAGGGAGTCATTCATCATGGTTTGCATTCCATACAAATGTGAACTGGTTTAATTCTTAAATCACGACATATTCTAATCGCCTCATGTGAATTAGGATCCTCTTATTGTTACCAAGACTTTTTTCATGCAATTACCTTGAAACTAAATTTTGCTTCATCCTTAATGACTATATTCGTTATGAAAAAAATGCCCATGAACCATCTATAGCATCAATTCATTCAATTTAACAACCAATGGAGTCCTTGATCTTGAAATTCATTTCTTATTGATATTAATTGTGGAATTCAAAATTAGAGACGACCTCCCATCATTTCTCCTTAGCAATGCTACTCTTTTGACTCCAAACACACTTTTTGACACATTGATCATGAAATTCGCACATGTGGCTAAACAACCTAGTATATTGATTGAATCAAACAAGTATAAACACCATTACAACTCTAAATCCATTTAAAACCGTTACTCAAAGGAGTCATTCATCATGGTTTCCATTCCGTAGAAATGTGAACAGGTTTAATTCTCAAATCACAAGACATTCTAATAGCCTCATGTGAATTAGGCTCCTTTTATTGTTACCAGGACATTTTTCATGCAATAACCTCGAAACTAAATTTTGCTTCATCCTTAAAGACTATATTCGTTATGAAAAAAATGCCCATGGACCATCTATAACATGAATTCATTCACTTTAACAACCAATAGAGTCCTTGATCTTGAAATTCATTTCTTATTGATATTAATTGTGGAATTCAAAATTAGAGACAGCCTCCCATCATTTATCATTAGCAATGCTACTCATTTGACTCCAAACACACTTTTTGACACATTGATCATGAAATTAGCACATGTGGCTAAACAACCTAGTATATTGATTGAATCAAACAAGTATAAACACGATTACAACTCTAAATCTATTTAAATCCGTCAATCAAGGGAGTCAGTCATCATGGTTTGCATTCTGTACAAATGTGAACTGGTTTAATTCTTAAATCACGAGATATTCTAATCACCTCATGTGAATTAGGCTCCCCTTATTGTTACCAGGACTTTTTTCATGCAATGAACTTGAAATTAAATTTTGCTTTATCCTTAATGACTATATTCGTTATGAAAAAAATGCCCATGGACCATCTATCACATGAATTCATTCAATTTCACAAACAATGGAGTACTTGATCTTGAATTTCATTTCTTATTGATCTTAATTGTTGAATTCATAATTAGAGATTGCCTCCCATCATTTGTCGTTAGCAAGGAACCTCTTTTGACTCCACACACACTTTTTGACACATTGATCATGAAATTAGCACATGTGGCTAAACAACCTAGTATATTGATTGAATCAAACAAGTATAAACACCATTACAACTCTAAATCCATTTAAATCCGTCAATCAAGGGGGTCATTCATCATGGTTTGCATTCCGTACAAATGTGAACTGGTTTAATTCTTAAATCACGAGATATTCTAATCAACTCATGTGAATTAGGCTCCCCTTATTGTTACCAGGACTTTTTTCATGTAATAAACTTGAAATTAAAATTTTCTCTATCCTTAATAACTATATTCGTTATGAAAAAAATGCCCATGGACCATCTATAACATGAATTCATTCAATTTAACAACCAATGGAGTCCTTGACGTTGAAATTTATTTTTTATTGATATTAATTGTTCAATTCAAAATTAGAGAGTGCCTCAAATGATTTTACATTAGCAATGCTCCTCTTTTGACACCAAACACACTTTTTGACACATTGATCATAAAATTAACAGATGTAGCTAAACTACCTATTATATTGATTGAATCAAACATGTATAAACACCATTACAACTCTAAATCCATTTAAATCCGTTAGTCAAAGGAGTCATTCATCATGATTTCCATTCTGTACAAATGTGAACAGGTTTAATTCTTAAATCACGAGACATTCTAATAGCCTCATGTGAATTAGGCTCCTCTTATTGTTACCAGGACTTTTTTCATGCGATAACCTCGAAACTAAATTTTGCTTCATCCTTAAAGACTATATTCGTTTTGAAAAAAATGCGCATGGCCCATCTATAATATGAATTCATTCAATTTAACAAACAATGGTGTCCTTGATCTTGAAATACATTTCTTATTGATATTAATTGTGGAATTCAAAATTAGAGAGGACCTCCCATCATTTCTCATTAGCCATGCTCTTCTTTTCACTCCAAACACACTTTTTGACACATTGATCATGAAATTAACACATGTCGCTAAACAACCTAGAATATTGATCGAATCAAACAAGTATAAACAACATTACAACTCTAAATCAATTTAAATCCGTCAATCAAGGGAGTCATTCATCATGGTTTGCATTTAGTACAAATGTGAACTGGCTTAATTCTTAAATCACGAGACATTCTAATCGCCTCATGTGAATTAGGCTCCCCCTATTGTTACGAGGACTTTTTTCATGCAATAAACTTGAAATTAAATTTTTCTTGATCCTTTATGACTATATTCGTTATGAAAAAAATGTCCATGCACCATCTATCACATGAATTCATTCAATTTAACAAACAATGGTGTACTTGATCTTGAATGTCATTTCTTATTCATCTTAATTGTTGAATTCATAAATAGAGATTGCCTCCCATAATTTGTCGTTAGCAAGGAACCTCTTTTGACTCCACACACACTTTTTGACACATTGATCATGAAATTAACACATATGGCTAAACAAACTAGTATATTGATTGAATGAAACAAGTATAAACACCATTACAACTCTAAATCTATTTAAATCCATCAATCAAGGGAGTCATTCATCATGGTTTGCATTCCGTACAAATGTGAACTGGTTTAATTCTTAAATCACAAGACATTCTAATCACCTCATGTGAATTAGGCTCCCCTAATTGTTACAAGGACTTTTTTCATGCAATAAACTTGAAATTAAATTTTTCTTGATCCTTAATGACTATATTCGTTATGAAAAAAATGCCCATGGACCATCTATCACATGAATTCATTCAATTTAACAAACAATGGTGTACTTGATCTTGAATTTCATTTCTCATAGATCTTAATTGTTGAATTCATAAATAGTGATTGCCTCCCATCATTTGTCGTTAGCAAGGAGCCTCTTTTGACTCCACACACACTTTTTGACACATTGATCATGAAATTAACACATATGGCTAAACAAACTAGTATATTGATTGAATGAAACAAGTATAAACACCATTACAACTCTAAATCTATTTAAATCCGTTAATCAAGGGAGTCATTCATCATGGTTTGCATTCCGTACAAATGTGAACTGGTTTAATTCTTAAATCACGAGACATTCTAATCACCTCATGTGAATTAGGTTCCTCTTATTGTTACCAGGAGTTTTTTCATACAATAACCTTAAAATTAAATTTTGCTTCATCCTTAATGACTATAGTCGTTATGAAAAAAATGCCCATGGGCCATCTATAGCATCAATTCATTCAATTTAACAACCAATGGAGTCCTTGATCTTGAAATTCATCTCTTATTGATATTAATTGTGGAATTCAAAATTAGAGACAGCCTCCCATCATTTCTCATTAGCAATGCTCCTCTTTTTAATCCAAACACACTTTTTGACACATTAATCATGAAATTAACACATGTCGCTAAACAACCTAGAATATTGATCGAATCAAACAAGTATAAACAACATTACAACTCTAAATCAATTTAAATCCGTCAATCAAGGGAGTCATTCATCATGGTTTGCATTTAGTACAAATGTGAACTGGCTTAATTCTTAAATCACGAGACATTCTAATCGCCTCATGTGAATTAGGCTCCCCCTATTGTTACGAGGACTTTTTTCATGCAATAAACTTGAAATTAAATTTTTCTTGATCCTTTATGACTATATTCGTTATGAAAAAAATGTCCATGCACCATCTATCACATGAATTCATTCAATTTAACAAACAATGGTGTACTTGATCTTGAATGTCATTTCTTATTCATCTTAATTGTTGAATTCATAAATAGAGATTGCCTCCCATAATTTGTCGTTAGCAAGGAACCTCTTTTGACTCCACACACACTTTTTGACACATTGATCATGAAATTAACACATATGGCTAAACAAACTAGTATATTGATTGAATGAAACAAGTATAAACACCATTACAACTCTAAATCTATTTAAATCCGTCAATCAAGGGAGTCATTCATCATGGTTTGCATTCCGTACAAATGTGAACTGGTTTAATTCTTAAATCACGAGACATTCTAATCACCTCATGTGAATTAGGTTCCTCTTATTGTTACCAGGAGTTTTTTCATACAATAACCTTAAAATTAAATTTTGCTTCATCCTTAATGACTATAGTCGTTATGAAAAAAATGCCCATGGACCATCTATAGCATCAATTCATTCAATTTAACAACCAATGGAGTCCTTGATCTTGAAATTCATCTCTTATTGATATTAATTGTGGAATTCAAAATTAGAGACAGCCTCCCATCATTTCTCATTAGCAATGCTCCTCTTTTTAATCCAAACACACTTTTTGACACATTAATCATGAAATTAACACATGTGGCTAAACAACCTAGTATATTGATTGAATCAAACAAGTATAAACACCATTACAACTCTAAATCAATTTAAACCCGTTAGTCAAAGGAGTCATTCATCATGGATTCCATTACATACAAATGTGAACAGGTTTAATTCTTAAATCACGAGACATTCTAATAGCCTCATGTGAATTAGGCTCCTCTTATTGTTACCAAGACTTTTTTCATGCAATAACCTCGAAACTAAATTTTGCTTCGTCCTTAAAGACTATATTCGTTATGAAAAAAATGCCCATGACCCATCTATAATATGAATTGATTCAATTTAACAACCAATGGAGTCCTTGATCTTGAAATACATTTCTTATTGATATTAATTGTGGAATTCAAAATTAGAGACGACCTCCCATCATTTCTCATTAGCCATGCTCTTCTTTTCACTCCAAACACACTTTTTGACACATTGATCATGAAATTAACACATGTCGCTAAACAACCTAGTATATTGATTGAATCAAACAAGTATAAACAACATTACAACTCTAAATCGATTTAAATCCGTCAATCAAGGGAGTCATTCATCATGGTTTGCATTCAGTACAAATGTGAACTGGCTTAATTCTTAAATCACGAGACATTCTAATCGCTTCATGTGAATTAGGCTCCCCTTATTGTTACGAGGACTTTTTTCATTCACTAACCTTGAAATTAAATTTTGCTTGATTCTTAAGGACTATGTTTGTTATGAAGAAAATGCCCATGGACCATCTATATCATGAATTCTTTCAATGTAACAAACAATGGAGTCCTTGATCTTGAATTTCAGTTCTTAATGATATTAATTGTTGAATTTGAAATTAGAGATTGCCTCCCATCATTTCTCTTTAGCAATGCTCCTCTTTTGACTCCAAACACACTTTTTGACACATTAATCATGAAATTAGCACATGTGGCTAAACAACCTAATATATTGATTGAATCAAACAAGTATAAACACCATTACAACTCTAAATCCATTTAAATCCGTTAGTTAAAGGAGTCATTCATCATGGTTTCCATTCCGTACAAATGTGAACAGGTTTAATTCTTAAATCACGAGACATTCTAATAGCCTCATGTGAATTAGGCTCCTCTTATTGTTACCAGGACTTTTTTGATGCAATAAACTTGAAATTAAATTTTTCTTTATCCTTGATGACTATATTCGTTATGAAAAAAATGCCGATGGACCATCTATAACATGAATTCATTCAATTTAACAACCAATGGAGTCCTTGACGTTGAAATTTATTTTTTATTGATATTAATTGTTCAATTCAAAGTTAGAGAATGCCTCAAATGATTTTACATTAGCAATGCTCCTCTTTTGACACCAAACACACTTTTTGACACATTGATCATAAAATTAACACATGTAGCTAAACAACCTATTATATTGATTGAATCAAACAAGTATAAACACCATTATAACTCTAAATCCAATTAAATCTGTTAGTCAAAGGAGTCATTCATCATGGTTTCCATTCCGTACAAATGTGAACAGGTTTAATTCTTAAATCACGAGACATTGTAATAGCCTCATGTGAATTAGGCTCCTCTTATTGTTACCAGGACTTTTTTCATGCAATAACCTCGAAACTAAATTTTGCTTCATCCTTAAAGACTATATTCGTTTTGAAAAAAATGCCCATGGCCCATCTATAATTTGAATTCATTCAATTTAACAAACAATGGAGTCCTTGATCTTGAAATACATTTCTTATTGATATTAATTGTGGAATTCAAAATTAGAGATGACCTCCCATCATTTCTCATTAGCCATGCTCTTCTTTTCACTCCAAACACACTTTTTGACACATTGATCATGAAATTAACACATGTCGCTAAACAACCTAGTATATTGATTGAATCAAACAAGTATAAACAACATTACAACTCTAAATCGATTTAAATCCGTCAATCAAGGGAGTCATTCATCATGGTTTGCATTCAGTACAAATGTGAACTGGCTTAATTCTTAAATCACGAGACATTCTAATCGCCTCATGTGAATTAGGCTCCCCTTATTGATACGAGGACTTTTTTCATTCACTAACCTTGAAATTAAATTTTGCTTGATTCTTAAGGACTATATTTGTTATGAAGAAAATGCCCATGGTCCATCTATATCATGAATTCTTTCAATGTAACAAACAATGGAGTCCTTGATCTTGAATTTCATTTCTTAATGATATTAATTGTTGAATTCGAAATTAGAGATTGCCTCCCATCATTTCTCTTTAGCAATGCTCCTCTTTTGACTCCAAACACACTTTTTGACACATTAATCATGAAATTAGCACATGTGGCTAAACAACCTAGTATATTGATTGAATCAAACAAGTATAAACACCATTACAACTCTAAATCCATTTAAACCCGTTAGTTAAAGGAGTCATTCATCATGGTTTCCATTCCGTACAAATGTGAACAGGTTTAATTCTTAAATCACGAGACATTCTAATAGCCTCATGTGAATTAGGCTCCTCTTATTGTTACCAGGACTTTTTTGATGCAATAAACTTGAAATTAAATTTTTCTTTATCCTTGATGACTATATTCGTTATGAAAAAAATGCCGATGGACCATCTATAACATGAATTCATTCAATTTAACAACCAATGGAGTCCTTGACGTTGAAATTTATTTTTTATTGATATTAATTGTTCAATTCAAAGTTAGAGAATGCCTCAAATGATTTTACATTAGCAATGCTCCTCTTTTGACACCAAACACACTTTTTGACACATTGATCATAAAATTAACACATGTAGCTAAACAACCTATTATATTGATTCAATCAAACAAGTATAAACACCATTACAACTCTAAATCCAATTAAATCTGTTAGTCAAAGGAGTCATTCATCATGGTTTCCATTCCGTACAAATGTGAACAAGTTTAATTCTTAAATCACGAGACATTCTAATAGCCTCATGTGAATTAGGCTCCTCTTATTGTTACCAGGACTTTTTTCATGCAATAACCTTGAAACTAAATTTTGCTTCATCCTTAAAGACTATATTCGTTTTGAAAAAAATGCCCATATGCCATCTATAATTTGAATTCATTCAATTTAACAAACAATGGAGTCCTTGATCTTGAAATACATTTCTTATTGATATTAATTGTGGAATTCAAAATTAGAGATGACCTCCCATCATTTCTCATTAGCCATGCTCTTCTTTTCACTCCAAACACACTTTTTGACACATTGATCATGACATTAACACATGTCGCTAAACAACCTAGTATATTGATTGAATCAAACAAGTATAAACAACATTACAACTCTAAATCGATTTAAATCCGTCAATCAAGGGAGTCATTCATCATAGTTTGCATTCAGTACAAATGTGAACTGGCTTAATTCTTAAATCACGAGACATTCTAATCGCCTCATGTGAATTAGGCTCCCCTTATTGTTACGAGGACTTTTTTCATGCAATAAACTTGAAATTAAATTTTGCTTTACCCTTAATGACTATATTCGTTGTGAAAAAAATGCCCATGGACCATCTATCACATCAATTCATTCAATTTCACAAACAATGGAGTACTTGATCTTCAATTTCATTTCTTATTGATCTTAATTGTTGAATTCATAATTAGAGATTGCCTCCCATCATTTGTTGTTAGCAAGGAACCTCTTTTGACTCTCCACACACTTTTTGACACATTGATCATGAAATTAACACATATGGCTAAACAACCTAGTATATTGATTGAATCAAACAAGTAAAAACACCATTACAACTCTAAATCTATTTAAATCGGTCAATCAAGGGAGTCATTCATCATGTTTGCATTCCGTACAAATGTGAACTGATTTAATTCTTAAATTATGAGACATTCTAATCACCTCAAGTGAATTAGGCTCCCCTTATTGTTACAAGGACTTTTTTCATGCAATAAACTTGAAATTAAAATTTTCTTGATCCTTAATGACTATATTCGTTATGAAAAAAATGCCCATGGACCATCTATCACATGAATTCATTCAATTTAACAACCAATGGAGTCCTTGATCTTGAAATTCATATCTTATTCATATTAATTGTGGAATTCAAAATTAGAGACAGCCTCCCATCATTTCTCATTAGCAATGCTCCTCTTTTTAATCCAAACACACTTTTTGACACATTAATCATGAAATTAACACATGTGGCTAAACAACCTAGTATATTGATTGAATCAAACAAGTATAAACACCATTACAACTCTAAATCCATCTAAACCCGTTAGTCAAAGGAGTCATTCATCATGGTTTCCATTCCGTACAAATGTGAACAGGTTTCATTCTTAAATCACGAGACATTCTAATGGCCTCATGTGAATTAGTCTTTTCTTATTGTTACCAGGACTTTTTTCATGCAATAACCTCGAAACTAAATTTTCCTTCATCCTTAAAGACTATATTCGTTTTGAAAAAAATGCCCATGGCCCATCTATAATATGAATTCATTCAATTTAACAACCAATGGAGTCCTTGATCTTGAAATACATTTCTTATTGATATTAATTGTGGAATTCAAAATTAGAGACGACCTCCCATCATTTCTCATTAGCCATGCTCTTCTTTTCATTCCAAACACACTTTTTGACACATTGATCATGAAATTAACACGTGTCACTAAACAACCTAGTATATTGATTGAATCAAACAAGTATAAACAACATTACAACTCTAAATCGATTTAAATCCGTCAATCAAGGGAGTCATTCATCATGGTTTGCATTCCGTACAAATGTGAACTGGTTTAATTCTTAAATCACGAGACATTCTAATCGCCTCATGTGAATTAGGCTCCTCTTATTGTTACCAGGACTTTTTTTATTGCAATAACCTTGAAATGGAATTTTGTTTCATCCGTAATGACTATATTCATTACGAAAGAAATGCCCATGTACCATCTATAACATGAATTCATTCACTTTAACAACCAATGGAGTCCTTGATCTTGAAATTGATTTCTTATTGATATTAATTGTGGAATTAAAAATTAGAGACAGCCTCCCATCATTTCTCATTAGCAATGCTACTCTTTTGACTCCAAACACACTTTTTGACACATTGATCATGAAATTAGCACATGTGGCTAAACAACCTAGTATATTGATTGAATCAAACAAGTATAAACACCATTACAACTCTAAATCTATTTAAATCCGTCAATCAAGGGAGTCATTCATCATGGTTTGCATTCCGTACAAATGTGAACTGGTTTAATTCTTAAATCACGAGATATTCTAATCCCCTCATGTGAATTAGGCTCCCCTTGTTGTTACCAGGACTTTTTCATGCAATAAACTTGAAATTAAATATTGCTTTATCCTTAATGACTATATTCGTTATGAAAAAAATGCCCATGGACCATCTATCACATGAATTCATTCAATTTCACAAACAATGGAGTACTTGATCTTGAATTTCATTTCTTATTGATCTTAATTGTTGAATTCATAATTAGAGATTTCCTCCCATCATTTGTCGTTAGCAAGGAACCTCTTTTGACTCCACACACACTTTTTGACACATTGATCATGAAAGTAACACATATGGCTAAAAAACCTAGTATATTGATTGAATCAAACAAGTATAAACACCATTACAACTCTAAATCTATTTAAATCCGTCAATCAAGGAAGTCATTCATCATGGCTTGCATTCCGTAAAAATGTCAACAGGTTTAATTCTTAAATCACGAGACATTCTAATCGCCTCATGTTAATTAGGCTCCTCATATTGTTACTAGGACTTTTTTCATGAAATAACCTTGAAACTAAATTTTGATTCATCCTTAATGACTATATTCATTATGAAAAAAATGCACATGGGCCATCTATAACATGAAATCATTCCATTTAACAAACAATGGAGTCCTTGATCTTGAAATTCATTTCTTACTAATATTAATTGTGGAATTCAAAATTAGAGACAACCTTCCATCATTTCTCATTAGCAATGCTCCTCTTTTGACTCCAAACACACTTTTTGATACATTGAACATGAAATTAACACATGTGGGTAAACAACCTAGTATATTGATTCAATCAAACAAGTATAAACACCATTACAACTCTAAATCGATTTAAATCCGTCAATCAAGGGAGTCATTCATCATGCTTTGCATTCCGTAAAAATGTGAACTGGTTTAATTCTTAAATCACGAGACATTCTAATTGTCTTATGTGAATTAGGCTCCTCTTGTTGTTACCAGGACTTTTTTCATTCACTAACCTTGAAATTAAATTTTGCTTCATCCTTAAGCACAATATTTGTTATGAAGAAAATGCCCATGGACCATCTATAACATGAATTCATTCAATGTAACAAACAATGGAGTCCTTGATCTTGAATTTCATTTCTTATTGATATTAATTGCGGAATTCAAAATTAGAGATTGCCTCCCATCATTTGTCGTTAGCGAGGCTCCTTTTTTGACCCCACACACACTTTTTGACACATTGATCATGAAATTAACACATGTGGCTAAACAACGTAGTATATTGATTGAATCAAACAAGTAGAAACACTATTAAAACTCTAAATCCATTTAAATCCGTCAGTCAAAGGAGTCATTCATCATGATTTGCATTCCGTACAAATGGGAACTGGTATAATTCTTAAAACATGAGACATTCTAATCATCTCATGTGAATTAGGTTCTTCTTATTGTTACTAGGACTATTTTTCATGCAGTAACCTTGAAATTAAATTTTGCTTCATCCTTAATGACTATATTCGTTATGAAAAAAAATGCCCATGGACCATCTATAACATAAATTCAGTCAATTTAACAAACAACGGAGTCCTTGATCTTGAAATTCATTTCTTATTGATATTAATTATTCAATTCAAAATTAGAGAGTGCCTCGAATTATTTCTGATTAGCAATGCTCCTCTTTTAACTCCAAACACACTTTTTGACACATTGATCATAAAATTAACACATGTAGCTAAACAACCTATGATATTGATTGAATCAAACAAGTATAAAAACCATTAAAACTCTAAATCCATTTAAATCTATCAGTCAAAGGAGTAATTCATCATGGGTTGCATTCCGTACAAATGGGAAGTCGTTTAATTCTCAAATCAGGAGACATTTGAATCACCGCATATGAATTAGGCTCCTCTTATTGTTACCAGGACTTTTTTCATGCAATAACCTTGAAATTAAATTTTACTTCATCCTTAATGACTATTTTCGTTATGAAAAAAATGCCCATGGACCATCTATAACATGAATTCATTCAATTTAACAAACAATGGAGTCCATGATCTTGAAATTCATTTCTTATTGATATTAATTGTGGAATTCAAAATTAGAGACAGCCTCCCATCATTTCTCATTAGCAATGCTCTTCTAATGACTCCAAACACACTTTTTGACACATTGATCATGAAATTAACACATGTGGCTAAACAACCTAGTATATTGATTGAATCAAACAAGTATAAACACCATTACAGCTCTAAATCTACTTAAATCTGTCAATCAAAGGTGTCATTCATCATGGTTTGCTGCATTCCGTACAAATGGGAACTTGTATAATTCTTAAAACATGAGACATTCTAATCATCTCTTGTGAATTAGGCTCCTCTTATTGTTACCAACACTATTTTTCATGCAATAACCTTGAAATTAACTTTTGCTTCATCCATATTCGTTATGAAAAAAATGCCCATGGACTATCTATATCATGAATTCATTCAATTTAACAAACAATGGAGTCCTTGATCTTGAATTTCATTTCTTATTGATATTAATTGTTTAATTCAAGATTAGAGCTTGCCTCCCATCATTTGTCGTTAGCAAGGCTCCTCTTTTGACTCCACACACACTTTTTGACACATTGATCACGAAATTAACACATGTGGCTAAACAACCTAGTATATTGATTGAATCAAACAAGTATAAACAACATTACAACTCTAAATCTATTTCAATTCGTCAATGAAGGGAGTCATTCATCATGGTTTGCATTCCGTACAAATGTGAACTGGTTTAATTCTTAAATCAGGAGACATTCTAATCACATCATGTGAATTAGGCTCCTCTTATTGTTACCAGGTCTTTTTTCATGCAATAACCTTGAAATTAAATTTTGCTTCATCCTTAATGACTATATTCGTTATGAAAAAAATGCCCATGGACCATCTATAACATGAATTCATTCAATTTAACAACCAATGGAGTCCTTGACGTTGAAATTTATTTTTTATTGATATTAATTGGTCAATTCAAAATTAGAGAGTGCCTCAAATGATTTTACATTAGCAATGCTCCTCTTTAGACAGCAAACACACTTTTTGACACATTGATCATAAAATTAACACATGTAGCTAAACAACCTATTATATTGATTGAATCAAACAAGTATAAACACCATTACAACTCTAAATCCATTTAAATCCGTTACATGGTTTAAACACCATTACAAGTATAAACACCATGAAGGGAGTCATTCATCATGGTTTCCATTCCGTACAAATGTGAACAGGTTTAATTCTTAAATCACGAGACATTCTAATAGTCTCATGTGAATTAGGCTCCTATTATTGTTACCAGGACATTTTTCATGCAATAACCTTGAAACTAAATTTTGCTTCATCCTTAATGACTATATTCATTATGAAAAAAATGCCCATGGACCATCTATCACATGAATTCATTCAATTTCACAAACAATGGAGTACTTGATCTTCAATTTCATTTCTTATTGATCTTAATTGTTGAATTCTTAATTAGAGATTGCCTCCCATCATTTGTCGTTAGCAAGGAACCTCTTTTGACTCCACACACACTTTTTGACACATTGATCATGAAATTAACACATATGGCTAAACAACCTAGTATATTGATTGAATCAAACAAGTATAAAAACCATTAAAACTCTAAATCCATTTAAATCTATCAGTCAAAGGAGTAATTCATCATGGTTTGCATTCCGTACAAATGGAAACTCGTTTAATTCTCAAATCAGGAGACATTTTAATCGCCTCATGTGAATTAGGCTCCTTGTGAAATTAAATTTTTTCATGTGAACTCGTCTTTTTTCATGCAATAACCTTGAAATTAAATTTTGCTTCATCCTTAATGACTATATTCCTTGTGAAAAAAATGCACATGGGCCATCTATAACATGAATTCATTCCATTTAACAAACAATGGAGTCCTTGATCTTGAACTTCATTTCTTACTAATATTAATTGTGGAATTCAAAATTAGAGACTGCCTCCCATCATTTCTCATTAGGCTCCTCTTATTGTTACCAGGACTTTTTTCACGCAAGAACATTGAAATTAAATTTTGCTTCATCCTTGATGACTAAATTCGTTATGAAAAAAATGCCCATGGACCATCTATAACATGAATTCATTCAATTTAACAAACAATGGAGTCCTTGATCTTCAATTTCATTTCTTATTGATATTAATTTTTGAATTCAAAATTAGAGATTGCCTCCCATCATTTGTCGTTAGCGAGGCTCCTTTTTTGACTCCACACTCACTTTTTGACACATTGATCATGAAATTAACACATGTGGATCAACAATCTAGTATATTGCTTGAATCAAATAAGTAGAAACACTATTAAAACTCTAAATCCATTTAAATCCGTCAGTCAAAGGAGTCATTCATCATGGTTGGCATTCCGTACAAATGGGAACTGGTATAATTCTTAAAACATGAGACATTCTAATCATCTCATGTGAATTAGGTTCTTCTTATTGTTACTAGGACAATTTTTCATGCAGTAACCTTGAAATTAAATTTTGCTTCATCCTTAATGACTATATTCCTTATGAAAAAAAATGCCCATTGACCATCTATAACATAAATTCAGTCAATTTAACAAACAACGGAGTCCTTGATCTTGAAATTAATTTCTTATTGATATTAATTGTTCAATTCAAAATTAGAGAGTGCCTCGAATTATTTCTAATTAGCAATGCTCCTCTTTTAACTCCAAACACACTTTTTGACACATTGATCATAAAATTAACACATGTAGCTAAACAACCTATGATATTGATTGAATCAAACAAGTATAAAAACCATTAAAACTCTAAATCCATTTAAATCTATCAGTCAAAGGAGTAATTCATCATGGTTTGCATTCCGTACATATGGGAACTCGATTAATTCTCAAATCAGGAGACATTTGAATCACCGCATATGAATTAGGCTCCTCTTATTGTTACCAGGACTTTTTTCATGCAATAACCTTGAAATTAAATTTTGCTTCATCCTCAATGACTATTTTCGTTATGAAAAAAATGCCCATGGACCATCTATAACATGAATTCATTCAATTTAACAAACAATGGAGTCCATGATCTTGAAATTCATTTCTTATTGATATTAATTGTTGAATTCAAAATTAGAGACAGCCTCCCATCATTTCTCATTAGCAATGCTCTTCTAATGACTCCAAACACACTTTTTGACACATTGATCATGAAATTAACACATGTGGCTAAACAACCTAGTATATTGATTGAATAAAACAAGTATAAACACCATTACAACTCTAAATCTACTTAAATCCGTCAATCAAAGGTGTCATTCATCATGGTTTGCTTTCCGTACAAATGTGAACTGATTTAATCCTTAAATCACGAGACATTCTAATCACATCATGTGAATTAGGCTCCTCTTATTGTTATCAGGTCTTTTTTCATGCAACAACCTTCAAATTTAATTTTGCTTCATCCTCAATGACTATATTCGTTATGAAAAAAATGCCCATGGACCATCTATAACATGAATTCATTCAATTTAACAAACAATGGAGTCCTTGATCTTGAATTTCCTTTCTTATTGATATTACTTGTTTAATTCAAGATTAGAGCTTGCCTCCCATCATTTGTCGTTAGCAAGGCTCCTCTTTTGACTCCACACACACTTTTTGACACATTGATCATGAAATTAACACATGTGGCTAAACAACCTAGTATATTGATTGAATCAAACAAGTATAAACACCATTATAACTCAAAATCTATTCAAATCTGTCAATGAAAGGAGTCATTACTCATGATTGTCCTTCCGTACAAATATGAACTAGTTTAATTCTTAATTCACGAGACATTCTAATCGCCTCATGTGAATTAGGTTCCTCTTATTGTTACCTGGACTTTTTTCATGCAATAACCTTGAAATTAAATCTTGCTTCATCCTTAATGACTATATTCGTTATGAAAAAAACGCCCATGGACCATCTATACCATGAAATCATTCAATTTAACAAACAATGGTGTCCTTGATCTTGAATTTCATTTCTTATTGATATTAATTGCGAAATTCAAAATTAGAGGCAACCTCCCATCATTTCTCATTAGCAATGCTCCTCTTATGACTCCAAACACACTTTTTGACACATTGATCATGAAATTAACACAGATGGCTAAACAACCTAGTATATTGATTGAATCAAACAAGTATAAACACCATTGCAACTCTAAATCTACTTAAATCTGACAATCAAAGGAGTCATTCATCATGGTTTGCATTCCGTACAAATGTGAACTGATTTTATTCTTAAATCAGGAAACATTCTAATCACATCATGTGAATTAGGCTCCTCTTATTGTTACCAGGTCTTTTTTCATGCAATAACCTTGAAATTAAATTTTGCTTCATCCTTAATGACTATATTCATTATGAAAAAAATGCCCATGGACCATCTATAAGATGAATTCATTCAATTTAACAAACAATGGAGTCCTTGATCTTGAATTTGATTTCTTATCGATATTAATTGTTTAATTCAAGATTAGAGCTTGCCTCCCATCATTTGTCGTTAGCAAGGCTCCTCTTTTGACTCCACACACACTTTTTGACACATTGATCACGAAATTAACACATGTGGCTAAACAACCTAGTATATTGATTGAATCAAACAAGTATAAACAACATTACAACTCTAAATCTATTTAAATCCGTCAATCAAGGGAGTCATTCATCATGGTTTGCATTCCGTACAAATGTGAACTGGTTTAATTATTATATCAGGAGACATTCTAATCACCACATGTGAATTAGGTTCATCTTATTGTTACTTGGACTTTTTTCATGCAATAACCTTGAAATTAAATTTTGCTTCATCCTTAATGACTATATTCGTTGTGAAAAAAATGCCCATGGACCATCTATAACATGAATTCATTCAATTTAACAAACAATGGAGTACTTGATCTTGAATTTCCTTTCTTATTGATATTAATTGTTTAATTCAAGATTAGAGCTTCCCTCCCTTCATTTGTCATTAGCAAGGCTCATCTTTTGACTCCACACACACTTTTTGACACATTGATCATGAAATTAAAACATGTGGCTAAACAACCTAATATATTGATTGAATCAAACAAGTATAAAGACCATTTCAACTCTAAATCTATTCAAATCTGTCAATCAAAGGAGTCATTCATCATGATTTTCATTTCGTACAAATATGAACAAGTTTAATTCTTAAATCACGAGACATTCTAATCGCCTCATGTGAATTAGGTTCCACTTATTTTTACCCGGACTTTTTTCATGCAATAACCTTGAAATTAAATTTTGCTTCATCCTTAATGACTATATTCGTTATGAAAAAAATGCCCATGGACCATCTATAACATGAAATCACTCAATTTAACAAACAATGGAGTCCTTGATCTTGAAATTCATTTCTTATTGATATTAATTATGGAATTCAAAATTAGTGATAGCCTCCCATCATTTCTCATTAGCAATGCTCCTCTTATGACTCCAAAAACACTTTTTGACACATTGATCAACAAATTAACACATGTGGCTAAACAACCTACTATATTGATTAAATCAATCAAGTATAAACAACATTACAACTCTAAATCTATTTAAATCCGTCAATCAATGGAGTCATTCATCCTGGTTTCCATTCTGTACAAATGTGAACTGGTTTAATTCTTAAATCACGAGGCATTCTAATCGCCTCGTGTGAATTAGTCTCCTCTTATTGTTACCAAGACTATTTTTCATGCAATAACCTTGAAATTAACTTTTGCTTCATCCTTAATGACTATATTCATTATGAAAAAAATGTCCATGGACCATCTATAACATGAATTCATTCAATTTAACAACCAATGGAGTCCTTGATCTTGAAATTCATTTCTTATTGATATTAATTGTGGAATTCAAAATTAGAGACATCCTCCCATCATTTCTCATTAGCAGTGGTCCTCTTTTGACTCCAAAAACACACTTTTTTGACACATTGGTCATGAAATTAACACATGTGGCTAAACAACCTAGTATATTGATTGAATCCAACAAGTATAAACACCATTAAAACTCTAAATCCATTTAAATACGCAAGTCAAAGTAGTCATTCCTCATGGTTTGCATTCCGTACAAATGGGAACTAGTTTAATTCTTATATCAGGAGACATTCTAATCACCTTATGAGAATTTGGCTCCTCTTATTGTTATCAGGACTATTTTTCATGCAATAACCTTGAAATTAAATTTTGCTTGATCCATAATGACCATATTTGTTATGAAAAAGATTCCCATGGACCATCTATAACATGGATTCAATCAATTTTACAAACAATGGAGTCCTTGATCTTGAAATTCATTTCTTATTGTTATTAATCTTTCAATTCAAAATTAGAGAGTGCCTCAAATGATTTCACTTTAGCAATGCTCCTCTTTTGACTCCAAACACACTTTTTGACACATTGATCATAAAATTAACACATGTAGCTAAACAATCTATTATATTGATTGCATCAAACAAGTATAAAAACCATTAAAACTCTAACTCCATTTAAATTCGTCAATCAAAGCAGTCATTCATCATGGTTTGCATTCCGTACAAATGGGAACTGGTTTAATTCTTAAATCTTGAGAAATTCTAATCACCTCATGTGAATTAGGCTCCTCTTATTGTTACCAGGACTATTTTTCATGCAATAACCTTGAAATTAACTTTTACTTCATCCATAATGACCATATTCGTTATGAAAAAAATGCCCATGGACCATCTATAACATGAATTTATTCAATTCAACAAATAATGGAGTGCTTGATCTTGAATTTCATTTCTTATTGATATTAATTGTTGAATTCAAAATAAGAGAGTGCCTCCCATCATTTCTCATTAGCAAGGCTCCTCTTTTAACTCCAAACACACTTTTTGACACATTGATCATCAAATTAGCACATGTGGCTAAACAACTTAGTATATCGATTGAATCAAACAAGTATAAACACCATTAAAACTATAAATCCATTTAAATCCGCTAGTCAAAGGAGTCATTCATCATGGTTTGCATTTCATACAAATGGGAATTGGTTTAATTATTAAATCGTGAGACATTCTTATCACCTCATGTGAATTAGGCTCCTCTTATTGTTACCAGGACTTTTTTCATGCAATAACCTTGAAATTAACTTTTGCTTCATCTTGAATGACTATTTAGTTATGAGAAAAATGCCCATGGACCATCTATAACATGAATTCATTCAATTTAACAAACAATGGGGTCTTGATCTTGAAATTCATTTCTTATTGATATTAATTGTGGAATTCAAAATTAGAGACTGCCTCTCATCATTTCTCATTAGCAAGGCTCCTATTTTGATTCCAAACACACTTTTTCATACATTGATCATGGAATTAACACATGCGGCTAAACAACCTAGTATATTGATTGAATCCAACAAGTATAAACACCATTAAAACTCTAAATCCATTTAAATCCACCAGTCAAAGAAGTCATTCAACATGGTTTGCATTTCGTACAAATGGGAACTGGTTTAATTCTTAAATCATGAGACATTCTAATCACCTGATGTGAATTAGGAACCTCTTATTGTTACCTGGACTATTTTTCATGCAATAACCTTGAAATGAAATTTTGCTTCATCGTTAATGACTATATTCGTTATGAAAAAAAATCCCATTGACCATCTATAACATGAATTCAATCAATTTTGCAAACAATGGAGTCCTTGGTCTTGAAATTCATTTCTTATTGATATGAATTGTTCAATTCAAAATTAGAGAGTGCCTCAAATGATTTCATATTAGCAATGCTCCTCTTTTGACTCCAAACACACTTTTTGACACATTGATCATAAAATTAACACATGTAGCTAAACAAACTATTATATTGATTGAATCAAACAAGTATAAAAACCTTTAACACTATATATCCATTTAAATCCGTCAGTCAAATGAGTCACTCATCATGGTTTGCATTCTGTACAAATGTGAACTGGTTTAATTCTTAAATCATGAGACATTCTTATCACCTCATGTGAATTAGGCTCCTCTCATAGTTACCGGGACTTTTTTCATGCAATAACCTTGAAATTAACTTTTGCTTCATCCTTAAAGACTATATTCATTATGAAAAGAAATCCCATTAACCATCTATAACATGAATTCAATCAATTTTGCAAACAATGGAGTCCTTGGTCTTGAAATTCATTTCTTATTGATATGAATTGTTCAATTCAAAATTAGTGAGTGCCTCAAATGATTTCACATTAGCAATGCTCCTCTTTTGACTCCAAACACACTTTTTGACACATTGATCATAAAATTAACACATGTAGCTAAACAAACTATTATATTGATTGAATCAAACAAGTATAAAAAGCTTTAAAACTCTAAATCTATTTAAATCTGTCAACCAAAGGTGTCATTCATCGTGGTTTACATTTTGTACAAATGTGATCTGGTTTAATTCTTAAATCATGAGACATTCTAATGAGCTCATGTGAATTAGGCTCCTTTTATTGTTACCAGGATTATTTTTCATGCAATAACCTTGAAATTAAATTTTCCTTCATCCTTAATGACTATATTCGTTATGAAGAAAATGCCCATGGACCATCTATAACATGAATTCATTCAATTTAACAAACAATGGAGTCCTTGATCTTGAATTTCATTTCTTATTGATATTAATTATTGAATTCAAAATTAGAGATTGCCTCCCATCATTTGTCGTTAGCAAGGCTCCTCTTTTGAATCCACACACACTTTTTGACACATTGATCTTGAAATTAAGACATGTGGCTCAACAGCCAAGTATATTGATTGAATCAATCAAGTATAAACAACATTACAACTCTAAATCTATTTAAATCCGTCAATCAAAGGAGCCATTCATCATGGTTTGCATGCCATACAAATGTGAACTCATTTAATTCTTAAATCACGAAACATTCTAATCGCCTCCTGTGAATTAGGCTCCTCTTATTGTTACCGGGACAATTTTCATGCAATAACCTTGAAATTAAATTTTGCTTCATCCTTAATGACCATATTCGTTATGAGAAACATGCCCATGGACCATCTAAAATAGGAATTCATTCAATTTAACATACAATGGAGTCCTTGATCTTGAATTTCATTTCATATTGATACTAATTGTTGAATTCAAAATTAGAGATTGCCTCCTGTCATTTGTCGTTAGTAAGGCTCCTCTTTTGACTCCACACACCATTTTTGACACATTGATCATGAAATTAACACATGTGGCTAAACAACCTAGTACATTGATTGAATCAAACAAGTAGAAACACCATTAAAACTCTAAAACTATTTAAATCCATCAGCCAAAGGAGTCATTCATCATGGTTTGCATTTCGTACAAATGTTAACTGTTTTAATTCCTAAATAACGAGACTTTCTACTTACCTCATGTCAATTAGGCTCCTCTTATTGTTACCAGGACTTTTTTCATGCACCAACCTTGAAATTAACTTTTGCTTCATCCTTAATGACTATATTCGCTATGAAAAAAATGCCCATGGACCATCAATAACATGAATTCATTCAATTTAACAACCAATGGAGTCCTTGATCTTGAAATTCATTTCTTATTGATATTAATTGTGGAATTCAAAATTAGAGACAGCCTCCCATCATTTCTCATTAGCAATGCTCCTCTTTTGACTCCAAACACTCTTTTTGACGGATTGATCATGAAATTAACACATGTGGTGAAACAACCTGGTATATTGATTGAATCGAACAAGTATAAACACCATTAAAACTCTAAATCCATTTAAATCTGCCAATCAAAGGAGTCATTCATCATCGTTTGCATTCCGTACAAATGAGAACTGGTTTAATTCTTAAATCAGGAGACATTCTAATCACCTTATGTGAACTCCTCTTATTGTTACCAGGACTATTTTGCATGCAATAACCTTGAAATTAAATTTTGCTTCATCGTTAATGGCTCTATTTGTTATGAAAAAGATTCCCATGGACCATCTATAACATGAATTCAATCAATTTTGCAAAC
Source organism: Ceriops zippeliana (assembly GCA_037897445.1). NCBI lineage: Eukaryota > Viridiplantae > Streptophyta > Magnoliopsida > Malpighiales > Rhizophoraceae > Ceriops > Ceriops zippeliana. The sequence goes on from JBAPLH010000561.1 coordinate 26,428, forward strand.
AATGGAGTCCTTGGTCTTGAAATTCATTTCTTATTGATATTAATTGTTCAATTCAAAATTAGAGAGTGCCTCAAATGATTTCACATTAGCAATGCTCCTCTTTTGACTCCAAAGTCACTTTTTAACACATTGATCATAAAATTAACACATGTAGCTAAACAAACTATTATATTGATTGAATCAAACAAGTATAAAACCCTTTAACACTATATATCCATTTAAATCTGTCAATCAAATGAGTCATTCATCATGTTTTGCATTCTGTACAAACGTGAAATAGTTTAATTCTTAAATCATGAGACATTCTTATCACCTCATGTGAATTAGGCTCCTCTTATTGTTACCAGGACTTTTTTTTTTTCAGGCAATAACCTTCAAATTTAACTTTTGCTTCATCCTTAATGACTATATTCGTTATGAAAAAAATGCCCATGGACCATCTATTACATGAATTCATTCAATTTAACAAACAATGGAGTCCTTGATCTTGAAATCCATTTCTTATTGATATTAAATGTAGAATTCAAAATTAGAGGCAGCCTCCCATCATTTCTCATTAGCAATGCTCCTCTTATGACTCCAAACACACTTTTTGTCACATTGAACATGAAATTAACACATGTGGCTAAACAACCTAGTATATTGATTGAATCAAACATCTATAAACACCATTACAACTCTAAATCTATTTAAATTCGTCACTCAAAGGAGTCATTCATCATGGTTTGCATTCCGTACAAATGTGAACTCATTTAATTCCTAAATCATGAAACATTCTAATCGCCTCATGTGAATTAGGTTCCTCTTATTGTTACCGGGACATTTTTCATGCAATAACCTTGAAATTAAATTTTGCTTCATCTTTAATGACCATATTAGTTATGAAAAACATGCCCATGGACCATCTAAAATAGGAATTCATTCAATTTAACATACAATGGAGTCCTTGATCTTGAATTTCATTTCATATTGATATTAAGTGTTAAATTCAAAATTAGAGATTGCCTCCCGTCATTTGTCGTTAGCAAGGCTCCTCTTTTGACTCCACAAACACTTTTTGACACATTGATCATGAAATTAACGCATGTGGCTAAAAAACCTAGTACATTGATTGAATCAAACAAGTAGAAACACCATTAAAACTCAAAAACTATTTAAATCCATCAGCCAAAGGAGTCATTGATCATGGTTTGCATTTCATACAAATGTTAACTGTTTTAATTCCTAAATAACGAGACTTTCTACTTACCTCATGTTAATTAGGCTCCTCTTATTGTTACCAGGACTTTTTTCATGCACCAACCTTGAAATTAACTTTTGCTTCATCCTTAATGACTATATTCGCTATGAAAAAAACGCACATGGACCATCTATAACATGAATTCATTCAATTTAACAACCAATGGAGTCCTTGATCTTGAAATTCATTTCTTATTGATATTAATTGTGGAATTGAAAAATTAGAGACAGCCTCCCATCATTTCTCATTAGCAATGCTCCTCTTTTGACTCCAAACACTCTTTTTGACGGATTGATCATGAAATTAACACGTGTGGTTTAAACAACCTGGTATATTGATTGAATCGAACAAGTATATAAACACCATTAAAACTCTAAATCCATTTAAATCTGCCAGTCAAAGGAGTCATTCATCATCGTTTGCATTCCGTACAAATGAGAACTGGTTTAATTCTTAAATCAGGAGACATTCTAATCACCTTATGTGAACTCCTCTTATTGTTACCAGGACTATTTTGCATGCAATAACCTTGAAATTAAATTTTGCTTCATCGTTAATGGCTCTATTTGTTATGAAAAAGATTCCCATGGACCATCTATAACATGAATTCAATCAATTTTGCAAACAATGGAGTCCTTGGTCTTGAAATTCATTTCTTATTTATATTAATTGTTTAATTCAAAATTAGAGAGTGCCTCAAATGATTTCACATTAGCAATGCTCCTCTTTTGACTCCAAACACACTTTTCGACACATTGATTATAAAATTAACACATGTAGCTAAACAAACTATTCTATTGATTGAATCAAACAAGTATAAAAACCTTTAACACTATATATCCATTTAAATCTATCAGTCAAATGAGTCATTCATCATGTTTTGCATTCTGTACAAACGTGAAATAGTTTAATTCTTAAATCATGAGACATTCTTATCACCTCATGTGAATTAGGCTCCTCTTATTGTTACCAGGACTTTTTTTCATGCAATAACCGTCAAAATTAACTTTTGCTTCATCCTTAATGACTATATTCGTTATGAAAAAAATGCCCATGGACCATCTATTACATGAATTCATTCAATTTAACAAACAATGGAGTCCTTGATCTTGAAATCCATTTCTTATTGATATTAAATGTGGAATTCAAAATTAGAGGCAGCCTCCCATCATTTCTCATTAGCAATGCTCCTTTTATGACTGCAAACACACTTTTTGTCACATTGATCATGAAATTAACACATATGGCTAAACAACCTAGTATATTGATTGAATCAAACATGTATAAACACCATTACAAATCTAAATCTATTTAAATTCGTCAATCAAAGGAGTCATTCATCGTGGTTTGCATTCCGTACAAATCTGAACTCATGTGAATTAGGCTCCTCTTATTGTTATCGGGACATTTTTCATGCAATAACCTTGAAATTAAATTTTGCTTCATCCTTAATGACCATATTCGTTATGAAAAACATGCCCATGGACCATCTAAAACAGGAATTCATTCAATTTAACATTCAATGGAGTCCTTGATCTTGAATTTCATTTCATATTGATAGTAATTGTTGAATTCAAAATTAGAGATTGCCTCCCGTCATTTGTCGTTAGCAAGGCTCCTCTTTTGACTCCACACACACTTTTTGACACATTGATCATGAAATTAACACATGTGGCTAAACAACCTAGTACATTGATTGAATCAAACAAGTAGAAACACCATTAAAACTCGAAAACTATTTAAATCCATTAGCCAAAGGAGTCATTCATCATGGTTTGCATTTCGTACAAATGTTAACTGTTTTAATTCTTAAATAACGAGACTTTCTACTTACCTCATGTTAATTAGGTCCTCTTATTATTACCAAGTCTTTTTTCATGCACTAATCTTGAAATTAACTTATGCTTCATCCTTAATGACTGTATTTGATATGAAAAAAATGCCCATGGACCATCTATAACATGAATTCATTCAATTTAACAAACAATGGAGTGCTTGATCTTCAATTTGATTTCTTATTTATATTAATTGTTACATTCAAAATAAGAGAGTGCCTCCCATCATTTCTCATTAGCAAGGCTCCGCTTTTGACTCCAAACACATTTTTTGATACATTGATCATGAAATTAACACATGTGGCTAAACAACCTATTATATTGATTGAATCCAATAAGTATAAACACCATTAAAACTCTAAATCCATTGAAATTCGCCAGTCAAAGGAGTCATTCACCATGGTTTGCATTTCGTACAAATGGGAACTGGTTTAATTCTTAAATAATGAGAAATTCAAATCACCTCATGTGAATTAGGCTCCTCTTATTGTTACCAGGACTATTTTTCATACAATAACCTTGAAATTAAATTTTGCTTCATCCTTAATGGCTATATTCGTTATGAAAAAAATGCCTATGGACCATCATTAACATGAATTCATTCAATTTAACAACCAATGGAGTCCTTGATCTTGAAATTCATTTCTTATTGATATTAATTGTGGAATTCAAAATTAGAGACAGCCTCCCATCATTTCTCATTAGCAATGCTCCTCTTTTGACTCCAAACACACTTTTTGACACATTGATCATCAAATTAACTCATGTGGCTAAACAACCTAGTATATTGATTGAATCCAACAAGTATAAACACCATTAAAACTCTAAATCCATTTAAATCCGCCAGTCAAAGCAGTCATTCATCATCATTTGCATTCCGTACAAATGAGAACTGGTTTAATTCTTAAATTAGGAGACATTCTAATCACCTTATGTGAATTTGGCACCTCTTATTGTTACCAGGACTATTTTGCATGCAATAACCTTGAAATTAAATTTTGCTTCATCGTTAATGACTCTATTTGTAATGAAAAAAATTCCCATGGACCATCTATAACATGAATTCAATCATTTTTGCAAACGATGGAGTCCTTGGTCTTGAAATTCATTTCTTATTGATATTAATTGTTCAATTCAAAATTAGAGTGTGCCTCAAATGATATCACATTAGCAATGCTCCTCTTTTGACTCCAAACACACTTGTTGACACATTGATCATAAAATTAACACATGTAGCTAAATAAAATATTATATTGATTGAATCAAACAAGTATAAAAACCTTTAACACTATATATCCATTTAAATCCGTCAGTCAAATGAGTCATTCATCATGGTTTGCATTCTGTACAAATGTGAACTGGTTTAATTCTTAAATCACGAAACATTCTAATCGCCTCATGTGAATTAGGCTCCTTTTATTGTTACCGGGACATTTTTCATGCAATAACCTTGAAATTAAATTTTGCTTCATCCTTAATGACCATATTCGTTATGAAAAACATGTACATGGACCATCTAAAACAGGAATTCATTCAATTTAACATACAATGGAGTCCTTGATCTTGAATTTCAGTTCATATTGATATTAATTGTTCAATTCAAAATTAGAGATTGCCTCCCGTCATTTGTCGTTAGCAAGATTCCTCTTTTGACTCCACACACACTTTTTGACACATTGATCATGAAATTAACACATGTGGCTAAACAACCTAGTACATTGATTGAATCAAACAAGTAGAAACACCATTAAAACTCTAAAACTATTTAAATCCATCAGCCAAAGGAGTCATTCATCATGGTTTGCATTCTGTACAAATGTGAACTGGTTTAATTCTTAAATCGTGAGACATTCTTATCACCTCATGTGAATTAGGCTCCTCTTATTGTTACGAGGACTTTTTTCATGCAATAACCTTCAAAATTAACTTTTGCTTCATCCTTAATGACTATATTCGTTATGAAAAAAATGCCCATGGACCATCTATAACATGAATTCATTCAATTTAACAAACAATGGAGTCCTTGATCTTGAAATCCATTTCCTATTGATATTAAATGTGGAATTGAAAATTAGAGACAGCCTCCCATAATTTCTCATTAGCAATGCTCCTCTTATGACTCCAAACACACTTTTTGTCACATTGAACATGAAATTAACAGATGTGGCTAAACAACCTAGTATATTGATTGAATGAAACATGTATAAACACCATTACAACTCTAAATCTATTTAAATTCGTCAATCAAAAGGAGTCATTCATCATGGTTTGCATTCTGTACAAATGTGAACTCATTTAATTCTTAAATCACGAAACATTCTAATCGCCTCATGTGAATTAGGCTCCTCTTATTGTTACCGGGACATTTTTCATGCAATAACCTTGAAATTAAATTTTGCTTCATCCTTAATGACCATATTCGTTATGAAAAACATGCACATGGACCATCTAAAACAAGAATTCATTCAATTTAACATACAATGGAGTCCTTGATCTTGAATTTCATTTTATATTGATATTAATTGTTGAATTCAAAATTAGAGATTGCCTCCCGTCATTTGTCGTTAGCAAGGCTCCTCTTTTGACTCCACACACACTTTTTGACACATTGATCATGAAATTAACACATGTGGCTAAACAACCTAGTACATTGATTGAATCAAACAAGTAGAAACACCATTAAAACCCTAAAACTATTTAAATCCATCAACCAAAGGAGTCATTCATCATGGTTTGCATTTCGTACAAATGTTAACTGTTTTAATTCCTAAATAACGAGACTATCTACTTACCTCATGTTAATTAGGCTCCTCTTACTGTTACCAGGACTTTTTTCATGCATTAACCTTGAAATTAACTTTTGCTTCATCCTTAATGACTGTATTTGATATGAAAAAAAATGCCCATGGACCATCTATAACATGAATTCATTCAATTTAACAAACAATGGAGCGCTTGATCTTCAATTTCATTCCTTATTGATATTGATTGTTACATTCAAAATAAGAGAGTGCCTCCCATCATTTCTCATTAGCAAGGCTCCGCTTTTGACTCCAAACACACTTTTTTATACATTAATCATGAAATTAACACATGTGGCTAAACAACCTATTATATTGATTGAATCCAACAAGTATAAACACCATTAAAACTCAAAATCCATTTAAATCCGCCAGTCAAAGGAGTCATTTACCATGGTTTGCATTCCGTACAAATGGGAACTGATTTAATTCTTAAATCATGAGAAATTCTAATCACCTCATGTGAATTAGGCTCCTCTTATTGTGACCAGGACTATTTTTCATGCAATAACCTTGAAATTAAATTTTGCTTCATCCTTAATGACTATATTCGTTATGAAAAAAATGCCCATGGACCATCTATAATATGAATTCATTCAATTTAACAACCAATGGAGTCCTTCATCTTGAAATTCATTTCTTATTGATATTAATTGTCGAATTCAAAATTAGAGACAGCCTCCCATTATTTCTCATTAGCAATGCTACTCTTTTGACTCCAAACACTCTTTTTGACACATAGATCATGAAATTAACACATGTGGCTAAACAACCTAATATATTGATTGAATCCAAGAAGTATAAACACCATTAAAACTCTAAATCCATTTAAATCCGCCAGTCAAAGGAGTCATTCATCATCGTTTGCATTCCATACAAATGAGAACTGGTTTAATTCTTAAATCAGGAGACATTCAAATCACCTTATGTGAATTTGGCTCCTCTTATTGTTACTAGGACTATTTTGCATGCAATAACCTTGAAAGTAAATTTTGCTTCATCTTTAATGACTCTAGTTGTTATGAAAAAGATTCCCATGGACCATCTATAACATGAATTCAATTAATTTTGCAAACAATGGAGTACTTGGTCTTGAAATTCATTTCTTATTGATATTAATTGTTCAATTCAAAATTAGAGAGTGCCTCAAATGATTTCACATTAGCAAAGCTCCTCTTTTGACTCCAAACACACTTTTTGACACATTGATCATGAAATTAACACATGTGGCTAAACAACCTATTATATTGATTGAATCCAACAAGTATAAACACCATTAAAACTCTAAATCCATTTAAATCCGTCAGTCAAAGGTGTCATTCATCATTGTTTGCTTTCCATACAAATGGGAACTGGTTTAATTCTTAAATCATGAGAAATTCTAATCACCTCATGTGAATTAGACTCCTCTTATTGTTAGTAAGACTATTTTTCGTGCAATAACCTTGAAATTAAATTTTGCTTCAACCTTAATGACTATATTCGTCATGAAAAAAATGCCCATGGACCATCTATAACATGAATTCATTCAATTTAACAACCAATGGAGTCCTTGATCTTGAAATTCATTTCTTATTGATATTAATTGTGGAATTCAAAATTAGAGACAACCTGCCATAATTTCTCATTAGCAATGCTCCTCTTTTGACTCCAAACACACTTTTTGACACATTGATCATGAAATTAACACATATAGCTAAACAACCTGGTATATTGACTGAATCCAACAAGTATAAACACCATTAAAACTCTAAATCCATTTAAATCCGCCAGTCAAAGGAGTCATTCATCATCGTTTGCATTCTGGACAAATGAGAACTGGTTTAATTCATAAATCAGGAGACATTCTAATCACCTTATGTGAAATTGGCTCCTCTTATTGTTACCAGGACTATTTTGCATGAAATAACATTGAAATTAAATTTTGCTTCATCGTTAATGGCTCTATTTGTTATGAAAAAGATTCCCATGGACCATCTATAACATGAATTCAATCAATTTTGCAAACAATGGAGTCCTTGGTCTTAAAATTCATTTCTTATTGATATTAATTGTTCAATTCAAAATTAGAGAGTGCGTCAAATGATTTCACATGAGCAATGCTCCTTTTTTTACTCCAAAGACACTTTTTGACACATTGATCATAAAATTAACACATGTAGCTAAACAAACTATTATATTGATTGAATCAAACAAGTAAAAAAACCTTTAACACTATATATCCATTTAAATCCATCAGTCAAATGAGTCATTCATCATGGTTTGCATTCTATACAAATGTGAACTGGTTTAATTCTTAAATCGTGAGACATTCTTATCACCTCATGTGAATTAGGCTCCTCTTATTGTTACGAGGACTTTTTTCATGCAATAACCTTCAAAATTAACTTTTGCTTCATCCTTAATGACTATATTCGTTATGAAAAAAATGCCCATGGAACATCTATAACATGAATTCATTCAATTTAACAAACAATGGAGTCCTTGATCTTGAAATCCATTTCCTATTGATATTAAATGTGGAATTCAAAATTAGAGACAGCCTCCCATCATTTCTCATTAGCAATGCTCCTCTTATGACTCCAAACACACTTTTTGTCACATTGATCATGAAATTAACACATGTGGCTACACAACCTGGTATATTGGTTGAATAAAACAAGTGGAAACACCATTAAAACTCTTAATCCATTGAAATCCGTCAGTGAAAGGAGTCATTCATCATGGTTTGCATTCCGTACAAATGGGAACTAGTTTAATTCTTAAATCATGAGACATTCTAATCAGCTGATGTGAATTAGGCTCCTCTTATTGTTACCAGGACTTTTTTCATGCACTAACCTTGAAATTAACTTTTGCTTCATCCTTAATGACTATATTTGTTATGAAATAAATGCCCATGGACCATCTATAACATGAATTCATTCAATTTAACAAACAATGGAGTGCTTGATCTTCAATTTCATTTCTTATTGATATTAATCGTTACATTCAAAATAAGAGAGTGCCTCCCATCATTTCTCATTAGCAAGGCTCCGCTTTTGACTCCAAACACACTTTTTGATACATTGATCATGAAATTAACACATGTGGCTAAACAACCTATTACATTGATTTAATCCAACATGTATACAAACCATTAAAACTCTAAATCCATTGAAATCCGTCAGTCAAAGGAGTCATTCATCATGGTTTGCATTCTGTACAAATGTGAACTTCTTTAATTCTTAAATCATGAGACATTCTAATCACCTCATGTGAATTAGGCTCCTCTTATTGTTTCCAGGACTATTTTTCATGCAATAACCTTGAAATTAAATTTTGCTTCATCCTTAATGACTATATTCGATATGAAACAAATGCCCATGGACCATCTATAACATGAATTCATTCAATTTAACAACCAATGGAGTCCTTGATCTTGAAATTCATTTCTTATTGATATTAATTGTGGAATTCAGAATTAGAGCCAGCCTCCCATCATTTCTCATTGGCAAGGCTCCGCTTTTTGACTCCAAACACACTTTTTGATACATTGATCATGAAATTAACACATGTGGCTAAACAACCTATTACATTGATTGAATCCAACATGTATACAAACCATTAAAACTCTAAATCCATTTAAATCGGTCAGTCAAAGGAGTCATTCATCATGGTTTGCATTCTGTACAAATGTGAACTTCTTTAATTCTTAAATCATGAGACATTCTAATCACCTGATGTGAATGAGGCTCCTCTTATTGTTACTAGGACTTTTTTCATGCAATAACTTTGAAATTAAATTTTGCTTCATCCTTAATGACTATATTTGTTATGAAAAAAAATGCCCATGGACCATCTATAACATCAATTCATTCAATTTAACAACCAATGGAGTCCTTGATCTTGAAATTCATTTCTTATTGATATCAACTGTGGAATTCAAAATTAGAGCCAGCCTCCCATCATTTGTCATTAGCAAGGCTCCTCTTTTGACTCCACACACACTTTTTGACACATTGATCATGAAATTAACACATGTGGCTAAACAACCTAGTACATTGATTGAATCAAACAAGTAGAAACACCATTAAAACTCGAAAACTATTTAAATCCATCAGCCAATGGAGTCATTCATCATGGTTTGCATTTCGTACAAATGTTAACCGTTTTAATTCCTAAATAACGAGACTATCTACTTACCTCTTGTTAATTAGGCTCCTCTTATTGTTACCAGGAATTTTTTCATGCACCAATCTTGAAATTAACTTTTGCTTCATCCTTAACGACTGTATTCGCTATGAAAAAAATGCCCATGGAACATCTATAACATGAATTCATTCAATTTAACAACCAATGGAGTCCTTGATCTTGAAATTCATTTATTATTGATATTAATTGTGGAATTCAAAATTAAAGACAGCCTCCCATCATTTCTCATTAGCAATGCTCCTCTTTTGACTCCAAAGACTCTTTTTGATGGATTGATCATGAAATTAACACATGTGGCTAAACAACCTGGTATATAGATTGAATCCAACAAGTATAAACACCATTAAAACTCTAAATCCATTTAAATCAGCCAGTCAAAGGAGTCATTCATCATCGTTCGCATTCTGTACAAATGAGAACTGGTTTAATTCTTAAATCAGGAGACATTCTTATCACCTCATGTGAATTAGGCTCCTCTTATTGTTACGAGGACTTTTTTCATGCAATAACCTTCAAAATTAACTTTTGCTTCATCCTTAATGACTATATTCGTTATGAAAAAAATGCCCATGGACCATCTATAACATGAATTCATTCAATTTAACAAACAATGGAGTCCTTGATCTTGAAATCCATTTCTTATTGATATTAAATGTGGAATTCAAAATTAGAGACAGCCTCCCATCATTTCTTATTAGCAATGCTCCTCTTATGACTCCAAACACACTTTTTGTCACATTGATCATGAAATTAACACATGTGGCTAAACAACCTAGTATATTGATTGAATCAAACATGTATAAACACCACTACAACTCTAAATCTATTTAAATTCGTCAATCAAAGGAGTCATTCATCACGGTTTGCATTCCGTACAAATGTGAACGCATTTAATTCTTAAATCACGAAACATTCTAATCGCCTCATGTGAATTAGTCTCCTCTTACTTTTACCGGGACATTTTTCATGCAATAACCTTGAAATTAAATTTTGCTTCATCCTTAATGACCATATTTGTTATGAAAAACTTGCCCATGGACCACCTACAACAGGAATTCATTCAATTTAACATACAATGGAGTTCTTGATCTTGAATTTCATTTCATATTGATATTAATTGTTGAATTCAAAATTAGAGATTGCCTTCCGTCATTTGTCGTTAGCAAGGCTCCTCTTTTGACTCCACACACACTTTTTGACACATTGATCATGAAATTAACATTTGTGGCTAAACAACCTAGTACATTGATTGAATCAAACAAGTAGAAAAACCATTAAATCTCTAAAACTATTTTAATCCATCAGCCAAAGGAGTCATTCATCATGGTTTGCATTTCGTACAAATGTTAACTGTTGTAATTCCTAAATAACGAGACTTTCTACTTACCTCAGGTTAATTAGGCTCCCCTTATTCTTACCAGGACTTTTTTCATGCACTAACCTTGAAATTAACTTTTGCTTCATCCTTAATGACTGTATTTGATATGAAAAAAATGTCCATGGACCATCTATAACATGAATTCATTCAATTTAACAAACAATGGAGTGCTTGATCTTCAATTTCATTTCTTATTGATATTAATTGTTACATTCAAATAAGAGAGTGCCTCCCATCATTTCTCATTAGCAAGGCTCCGCTTTTGACTCCAAAAACATTTTTTGATACATTGATCATGAAATTAACACATGTGGCTAAACAACCTATTATATTGATTGAATCCAATAAGTATAAACACCATTAAAACTCTAAATCCATTTAAATTCGCCAGTCAAAGGAGTCATTCAACATGGTTTGCATTTCGTACAAATGGGAACTGGTTTAATTCTTAAATAATGAGAAATTCTAATCACCTCATCTGAATTAGGCTCCTCTTATTGTTACCAGGACTATTTTTCATGCAATAACCTTGAAATTAAATTTTGCTTCATCCTTAATGACTATATTCGTTATGAAAAAAATGCCCATGGACCATCTTTAACATGAATTCATTCAATTTAACAACCAATGGAGTCCTTGATCTTGAAATTCATTTCTTATTGATATTAATTGTGGAATTCAAAATTAGAGACAGCCTCCCATCATTTCTCATTAGCAATGCTCCTCTTTTGACTCCAAATACACTTTTTGACACATTGATCATGAATTTAACACATGTGGCTAAACAACCTAATATATTGATTGAATCCAACAAGTATAAACACCATTAAAACTGTAAATCCTTTTAAATCCGCCAGTCAAAGCCATTATTTATCATCGTGTGCATTCCGTACAAATGAGAACTGGTTTAATTCTTAAATCAGGAGACATTCTAATCACCTTATGTGAATTTGGCACCTCTTATTGTTACCAGGACTATTTTGCATGCAATAACCTTGAAATTAAATTTTGCTTCATCGTTAATGACTTTATTTGTTATGAAAAAGATTCCCATGGACCATCTATAACATGAATTCAATCAATTTTGCAAACAATGGAGTCCTTGGTCTTGAGATTCATTTCCTACTGATATTAATTTTTCAATTCAAAATTAGAGAGTGCCTCAAATGATTTCACATTAGCAATGCTCCTCTTTTGACTCCAAACACACTTGTAGACACATTGATCATAAAATTAACACATGTAGCTAAACAAACTATTATATTGATTGAATCAAACAAGTATAAAAACCTTTAACACTATATATCCATTTAAATCCGTCTGTCAAATGAGTCATTCATCATGGATTGCATTCGGTACAAATGTGAACTGGTTTAATTCTTAAATCACGAAACATTCTAATCGCCTCATGTGAATTAGGCTCCTTTTATTGTTACCGGGACATTTTTCATGCAATAACCTTGAAATTAAATTTTGCTTCATCCTTAATGACCATATTCGTTATGAAAAACATGCTCATGGACCATCTAAAACAGGAATTCATTCAATTTAACATACAATGAAGTCCTTGATCTTGAATTTCATTTCATATTGATATTATTTGTTGAATTCAAAATTAGAGATTGCCTCCCGTCATTTGTCATTAGCAAGGTTCCTCTTTTGACTCCACACACACTTTTTGACACATTGATCATGAAATTAACACATGTGGCTAAACAACCTACTACATTGATTGAATCAAACAAGTAGAAACACCATTAAAACTCTAAAACTATTTAAATTCATCAGCCAAAGGAGTCATTCATCATGGTTTGCATTCTGTACAAATGTGAACTGGTTTAATTCTTAAATCGTGAGACATTCTTATCACCTTATGTGAATTAGGCTCCTCTTATTGTTACGAAGACTTTTTTCATGCAATAACCTTCAAAATTAACTTTTGCTTCATCCTTAATGACTATATTCGTTATGAAAAAAATGCCCATGGACCATCTATAACATGAATTCATTCAATTTAACAAACAATGAGTCCTTGATCTTGAAATCCATTTCCTATTGATATTAAATGTGGAATTGAAAATTAGAGACAGCCTCCCATCATTTCTCATTAGCGATGCTCCTCTTATGACTCCAAACACACTTGTTGACACATTGATCATAAAATTAACACATGTAGCTAAACAAACTATTATATTGATTGAATCAAACAAGTATAAAAACCTTTAACACTATATATCCATTTAAATCCGTCAGTCAAATGAGTCATTCATCATGGATTGCATTCGGTACAAATGTGAACTGGTTTAATTCTTAAATCACGAAACATTCTAATCGCCTCATGTGAATTAGGCTCCTTTTATTGTTACCGGGACATTTTTCATGCAATAACCTTGAAATTAAATTTTGCTTCATCCTTAATGACCATATTCGTTATGAAAAACATGCACATGGACCATCTAATACAGGAATTCATTCAATTTAACATACAATGGAGTCCTTGATCTTGAATTTCATTTCATATTGATATTATTTGTTGAATTCAAAATTAGAGATTGCCTCCCGTCATTTGTCGTTAGCAAGGCTCCTCTTTTGACTCCACACACACTTTTTGACACATTGATCATGAAATTAACACATGTGGCTAAACAACCTACTACATTGATTGAATCAAACAAGTAGAAACACCATTAAAACTCTAAAACTATTTAAATCCATCAGCCAAAGGAGGCATTCATCATGGTTTGCATCTCGTACAAATGTTAACTGTTTTAATTCCTAAATAACGAGACTTTCTACTTACGTCATGTTAATTAGGCTCCTTTTATTGTTACCAGGACTTTTTTCATGCATTAACCTTGAAATTAACATTTGCTCCATCCTTAATGACTGTATTTGATATGAAAAAAAATGCCCATGGACCATCTATATCATGAATTCATTCAATTTAACAAACAATTGAGCGCTTGATCTTCAATTTCATTTCTTATTGATATTAATTGTTACATTCAAAATAAGAGAGTGCCTCCCATCATTTCTCATTAGCAAGGCTCCGCTTTTGACTCCAAACACACTTTCTTATACATTAATCATGAAATTAACACATGTGGCTAAACAACCTATTATATTGATTGAATCCAACAAGGATAACACCATTAAAACTCTAAATCCATTTAAATCCGCCAGTCAAAGGAGTCATTCACCATTGTTTGCATTCCGTACAAATGCAAACTGGTTTAATTCCTAAATCATGAGAAATTCTAATCACCTCATGTGAATTAGGCTCCTCTTATTGTTACCAGGACTATTTTTCTTATTGATATTAATTGTCGAATTCAAGATTAGAGATTGTCTCCCATCATTTGTCATTAGCAAGGCTCCTCTTTTGACTCCACACACACGTTTTGATGCATTGATCATGAAATTAACAAATGTGGCTAAACAACCTAGTATATTGATTGAATCAAACAAGTATAAACACCATCACAAGTCTAAATCTATTTAAATCCGTCAATCAAAGGAGTCATTCATCATAGTTTGCATTCCGTACAAATGTGAACTGGTATAATTCTTAAATCACGAGACATTCTAATCACCTCATGTGAATTATGCTCCTCTTATTGTTACCAGGAATTTTTTCACGCAAAAACTTTGAAATTAAATTTTGCTTCATCCTTAATGACTATATTCGTTATGAAAAAAATGCCCATGGACCATCTATAACATGAATTCATTCAATTTAACAAACAATGGAGTCTTTGATCATGAATTTCATTTCTTATTGATATTAATTGTCGAATTCAAGATTAGAGATTGTCTCCCATCATTTGTCATTAGCAAGGCTCCTCTTTTGACTCCACACACACGTTTTGATGCATTGATCATGAAATTAACAAATGTGGCTAAACAACCTAGTATATTGATTGAATCAAACAAGTATAAACACCATCACAAGTCTAAATCTATTTAAATCCGTCAATCAAAGGAGTCATTCATCATAGTTTGCATTCCGTACAAATGTGAACTGGTATAATTCTTAAATCACGAGACATTCTAATCACCTCATGTGAATTATGCTCCTGTTATTGTTACCAGGACTTTTTTCACGCAAAAACTTTGAAATTAAATTTTGCTTCATCCTTAATGACTATATTCGTTATGAAAAAAATGCCCATGGACCATCTATAACATGAATTCATTCAATTTAACAAACAATGGAGTCTTTGATCATGAATTTCATTTCTTATTGATATTAATTGTCGAATTCAAGATTAGAGATTGTCTCCCATCATTTGTCATTAGCAAGGCTCCTCTTTTGACTCCACACACACGTTTTAACGCATTGATCATGAAATTAACAAATGTGGCTAAACAACCTAGTATATGATTGAATTGAATCAAAACAAGTATAAACACCATCACAAGTCTAAATCTATTTAAATCCGTCAATCAAAGGAGTCATTCATCATAGTTTGCATTCCGTACAAATGTGAACTGGTATAATTCTTAAATCACGAGACATTCTAATCACCTCATGTGAATTATGCTCCTCTTATTGATCCCAGGACTTTTTTCACGCAAAAACTTTGAAATTAAATTTTGCTTCATCCTTAATGACTATATTCGTTATGAAAAAAAATGCCCATGGACCATCTATAACATGAATTCATTCAATTTAACAAACAATGGAATCTTTGATCATGAATTTCATTTCTTATTGATATTAATTGTCGAATTCAAGATTAGAGATTGTCTCCCATCATTTGTCATTCGCAAGGCTCCTCTTTTGACTCCACACACACGTTTGAACGCATTGATCATGAAATTAACAAATGTGGCTAAACAACCTTGTATATTGATTGAATCAAACAAGTATAAACACCATCACAAGTCTAAATCTATTTAAATCCGTCAATCAAAGGAGTCATTCATCATAGTTTGCATTCCGTACAAATGTGAACTGGTATAATTCTTAAATCACGAGACATTCTAATCACCTCATGTGAATTATGCTCCTCTTATTGTTACCAGGACTTTTTTCACGCAAAAACTTTGAAATTAAATTTTGCTTCATCCTTAATGACTATATTCGTTATGAAAAAAATGCCCATGGACCATCTATAACATGAATTCATTCAATTTAACAAACAATGGAGTCTTTGATCATGAATTTCATTTCTTATTGATATTAATTGTTGAATTCAAGATTAGAGATTGTCTCCCATCATTTGTCATTAGCAAGGCTCCTCTTTTGACTCCACACACACGTTTTGACGCATTGATCATGAAAATTAACAAATGTGGCTAAACAACCTAGTATATTGATTGAATCAAACAAGTATAAACACCATCACAAGTCTAAATCTATTTAAATTCCGTCAATCAAAGGAGTCATTCATCATAGTTTGCATTCCGTACAAATGTGAACTGGTATAATTCTTAAATCACGAGACATTCTAATCACCTCATGTGAATTATGCTCCTCTTATTGTTACCAGGACTTTTTTCACGCAAAAACTTTGAAATTAAATTTTGCTTCATCCTTAATGACTATATTCGTTATGAAAAAAATGCCCATGGACCATCTATAACATGAATTCATTCAATTTAACAAACAATGGAGTCTTTGATCATGAATTTCATTTCTTATTGATATTAATTGTTGAATTCAAGATTAGAGATTGTCTCCCATCATTTGTCATTAGCAAGGCTCCTCTTTTGACTCCACACACACGTTTTGACGCATTGATCATGAAATTAACAAATGTGGCTAAACAACCTAGTATATTGATTGAATCAAACAAGTATAAACACCATCACAAGTCTAAATCTATTTAAATCCGTCAATCAAAGGAGTCATTCATCATAGTTTGCATTCCGTACAAATGTGAACTGGTATAATTCTTAAATCACGAGACATTCTAATCACCTCATGTGAATTATGCTCCTCTTATTGTTACCAGGACTTTTTTCACGCAAAAACTTTGAAATTAAATTTTGCTTCATCCTTAATGACTATATTCGTTATGAAAAAAAATGCCCATGGACCATCTATAACATGAATTCATTCAATTTAACAAACAATGGAGTCTTTGATCATGAATTTCATTTCTTATTGATATTAATTGTCGAATTCAAGATTAGAGATTGTCTCCCATCATTTGTCATTAGCAAGGCTCCTCTTTTGACTCCACACACACACACGTTTTTAACGCATTGATCATGAAATTAACAAATGTGGCTAAACAACCTAGTATATTGATTGAATCAAACAAGTATAAACACCATCACAAGTCTAAATCTATTTTAAATCCGTCAATCAAAGGAGTCATTCATCATAGTTTGCATTCCGTACAAATGTGAACTGGTATAATTCTTAAATCACGAGACATTCTAATCACCTCATGTGAATTATGCTCCTCTTATTGTTACCCAGGACTTTTTTCACGCAAAAACTTTGAAATTAAATTTTGCTTCATCCTTAATGACTATATTCGTTATGAAAAAAAATGCCCATGGACCATCTATAACATGAATTCATTCAATTTAACAAACAATGGAATCTTTGATCATGAATTTCATTTCTTATTGATATTAATTGTCGAATTCAAGATTAGAGATTGTCTCCCATCATTTGTCATTAGCAAGGCTCCTCTTTTGACTCCACACACACGTTTGAACGCATTGATCATGAAATTAACAAATGTGGCTAAACAACCTAGTATATTGATTGAATCAAACAAGTATAAACACCATCACAAGTCTAAATCTATTTAAATCCGTCAATCAAAGGAGTCATTCATCATAGTTTGCATTCCGTACAAATGTGAACTGGTATAATTCTTAAATCACGAGACATTCTAATCACCTCATGTGAAATTATGCTCCTCTTATTGTTACCAGGACTTTTTTTCACGCAAAAACTTTGAAATTAAATTTTGCTTCATCCTTAATGACTATATTCGTTATGAAAAAAAATGCCCATGGACCATCTATAACATGAATTCATTCAATTTTAACAAACAATGGAGTCTTTGATCATGAATTTCATTTCTTATTGATATTAATTGTTGAATTCAAGATTAGAGATTGTCTCCCATCATTTGTCATTAGCAAGGCTCCTCTTTTGACTCCACACACACGTTTTGACGCATTGATCATGAAATTAACAAATGTGGCTAAACAACCTAGTATATTGATTGAATCAAACAAGTATAAACACCATCACAACTCTAAATCTATTTAAATCCGTCAATCAAAGGAGTCATTCATCATAGTTTGCATTCCGTACAAATGTGAACTGGTATAATTCTTAAATCACGAGACATTCTAATCACCTCATGTGAATTATGCTCCTCTTATTGTTACCAGGACTTTTTCACGCAAAAACTTTGAAATTAAATTTTGCTTCATCCTTAATGACTATATTCGTTATGAAAAAAAATGCCCATGGACCATCTATAACATGAATTCATTCAATTTAACAAACAATGGAGTCTTTGATCATGAATTTCATTTCTTATTGATATTAATTGTTGAATTCAAGATTAGAGATTGTCTCCCATCATTTGTCATTAGCAAGGCTCCTCTTTTGACTCACACACACACGTTTTGACGCATTGATCATGAAATTAACAAATGTGGCTAAACAACCTAGTATATTGATTGAATCAAACAAGTATAAACACCATCACAACTCTAAATCTATTTAAATCCGTCAATCAAAGGAGTCATTCATCATAGTTTGCATTCCGTACAAATGTGAACTGGTATAATTCTTAAATCACGAGACATTCTAATCACCTCATGTGAATTATGCTCCTCTTATTGTTACCAGGACTTTTTTCACGCAAAAACTTTGAAATTAAATTTTGCTTCATCCTTAATGACTATATTCGTTATGAAAAAAATGCCCATGGACCATCTATAACATGAATTCATTCAATTTAACAAACAATGGAGTCTTTGATCATGAATTTCATTTCTTATTGATATTAATTGTTGAATTCAAGATTAGAGATTGTCTCCCATCATTTGTCATTAGCAAGGCTCCTCTTTTGACTCCACACACACGTTTTGACGCATTGATCATGAAATTAACAAATGTGGCTAAACAACCTAGTATATTGATTGAATCAAACAAGTATAAACACCATCACAACTCTAAATCTATTTAAATCCGTCAATCAAAGGAGTCATTCATCATAGTTTGCATTCCGTACAAATGTGAACTGGTATAATTCTTAAATCACGAGACATTCTAATCACCTCATGTGAATTACGCTCCTCTTATTGTTACCAGGACTTTTTTTCACGCAAAAACTTTGAAATTAAATTTTGCTTCATCCTTAATGACTATATTCGTTATGAAAAAAATGCCCATGGACCATCTATAACATGAATTCATTCAATTTAACAAACAATGGAGTCTTTGATCATGAATTTCATTTCTTATTGATATTAATTGTTGAATTCAAAGATTAGAGATTGTCTCCCATCATTTGTCATTAGCAAGGCTCCTCTTTTGACTCACACACACACGTTTTGACGCATTGATCATGAAATTAACAAATGTGGCTAAACAACCTAGTATATTGATTGAATCAAAACAAGTATAAACACCATCACAACTCTAAATCTATTTAAATCCGTCAATCAAAGGAGTCATTCATCATAGTTTGCATTCCGTACAAATGTGAACTGGTATAATTCTTAAATCACGAGACATTCTAATCACCTCATGTGAATTATGCTCCTCTTATTGTTACCAGGACTTTTTTCACGCAAAAACTTTGAAATTAAATTTTGCTTCATCCTTTAATGACTATATTCGTTATGAAAAAAAAAATGCCCATGGACCATCTATAACATGAATTCATTCAATTTAACAAACAATGGAGTCTTTGATCATGAATTTCATTTCTTATTGATATTAATTGTTGAATTCAAGATTAGAGATTGTCTCCCATCATTTGTCATTAGCAAGGCTCCTCTTTTGACTCCACACACACGTTTGAACGCATTGATCATGAAATTAACAAATGTGGCTAAACAACCTAGTATATTGATTGAATCAAACAAGTATAAACACCATCACAACTCTAAATCTATTTAAATCCGTCAATCAAAGGAGTCATTCATCATAGTTTGCATTCCGTACAAATGTGAACTGGTATAATTCTTAAATCACGAGACATTCTAATCACCTCATGTGAATTATGCTCCTCTTATTGTTACCAGGAATTTTTTCACGCAAAAACTTTGAAATTAAATTTTGCTTCATCCTTAATGACTATATTCGTTATGAAAAAAATGCCCATGGACCATCTATAACATGAATTCATTCAATTTAACAAACAATGGGAGTCTTTGATCATGAATTTCATTTCTTATTGATATTAATTGTTGAATTCAAGATTAGAGATTGTCTCCCATCATTTGTCATTAGCAAGGCTCCTCTTTTGACTCCACACACACGTTTTTGACGCATTGATCATGAAATTAACAAATGTGGCTAAACAACCTAGTATATTGATTGAATCAAACAAGTATAAACACCATCACAAGTCTAAATCTATTTAAATCCGTCAATCAAAGGAGTCATTCATCATAGTTTGCATTCCGTACAAATGTGAACTGGTATAATTCTTAAATCACGAGACATTCTAATCACCTCATGTGAATTATGCTCCTCTTATTGTTACCAGGACTTTTTTCACGCAAAAACTTTGAAATTAAATTTTGCTTCATCCTTAATGACTATATTCGTTATAAAAAAAATGCCCATGGACCATCTATAACATGAATTCATTCAATTTAACAAACAATGGAGTCTTTGATCATGAATTTCATTTCTTATTGATGATATTAATTGTTGAATTCAAGATTAGAGATTGTCTCCCATCATTTGTCATTAGCAAGGCTCCTCTTTTGACTCCACACACACGTTTTGAACGCATTGATCATGAAATTAACAAATGTGGCTAAACAACCTAGTATATTGATTGAATCAAACAAGTATAAACACCATCACAAGTCTAAATCTATTTAAATCCGTCAATCAAAGGAGTCATTCATCATAGTTTGCATTCCGTACAAATGTGAACTGGTATAATTCTTAAATCACGAGACATTCTAATCACCTCATGTGAATTATGCTCCTCTTATTGTTACCAGGACTTTTTTTCACGCAAAAACTTTGAAATTAAATTTTGCTTCATCCTTAATGACTATATTCGTTATGAAAAAAAATGCCCATGGACCATCTATAACATGAATTCATTCAATTTAACAAACAATGGAGTCTTTGATCATGAATTTCATTTCTTTATTGATATTAATTGTTGAATTCAAGATTAGAGATTGTCTCCCATCATTTGTCATTAGCAAGGCTCCTCTTTTGACTCCACACACACGTTTTTGACGCATTGATCATGAAATTAACAAATGTGGCTAAACAACCTAGTATATTGATTGAATCAAACAAGTATATAAACACCATCACAAGTCTAAATCTATTTAAATCCGTCAATCAAAGGAGTCATTCATCATAGTTTGCATTCCGTACAAATGTGAACTGGTATAATTCTTAAATCACGAGACATTCTAATCACCTCATGTGAATTATGCTCCTCTTATTGTTACCAGGACTTTTTTCACGCAAAAACTTTTGAAATTAAATTTTGCTTCATCCTTAATGACTATATTCGTTATGAAAAAAAAAATGCCCATGGACCATCTATAACATGAATTCATTCAATTTAACAAACAATGGAGTCTTTGATCATGAATTTCATTTCTTATTGATATTAATTGTTGAATTCAAGATTAGAGATTGTCTCCCATCATTTGTCATTAGCAAGGCTCCTCTTTTGACTCCACACACACGTTTTGACGCATTGATCATGAAATTAACAAATGTGGCTAAACAACCTAGTATATTGATTGAATCAAACAAGTATAATAAACCATCACAAGTCTAAATCTATTTAAATCCGTCAATCAAAGGAGTCATTCATCATAGTTTGCATTCCGTACAAATGTGAACTGGTATAATTCTTAAATCACGAGACATTCTAATCACCTCATGTGAATTATGCTCCTCTTATTGTTACCAGGACTTTTTTTCACGCAAAAAAACTTTGAAATTAAATTTTGCTTCATCCTTAATGACTATATTCGTTATGAAAAAAAAATGCCCATGGACCATCTATAACATGAATTCATTCAATTTAACAAACAATGGAGTCTTTGATCATGAATTTCATTTCTTATTGATATTAATTGTTGAATTCAAGATTAGAGATTGTCTCCCATCATTTGTCATTAGCAAGGCTCCTCTTTTGACTCCACACACACGTTTGAACGCATTGATCATGAAATTAACAAATGTGGCTAAACAACCTAGTATATTGATTGAATCAAACAAGTATAAACACCATCACAACTCTAAATCTATTTAAATCCGTCAATCAAAGGAGTCATTCATCATAGTTTGCATTCCGTACAAATGTGAACTGGTATAATTCTTAAATCACGAGACATTCTAATCACCTCATGTGAATTATGCTCCTTTTATTGTTACCAGGACTTTTTTCACGCAAAAACTTTGAAATTAAATTTTGCTTCATCCTTAATGACTATATTCGTTATGAAAAAAATGCCCATGGACCATCTATAACATGAATTCATTCAATTTAACAAACAATGGAGTCTTTGATCATGAATTTCATTTCTTATTGATATTAATTGTTGAATTCAAGATTAGAGATTGTCTCCCATCATTTGTCATTAGCAAGGCTCCTCTTTTGACTCCACACACACGTTTTTTGACGCATTGATCATGAAATTAACAAATGTGGCTAAACAACCTAGTATATTGATTGAATCAAACAAGTATAAAAACACCATCACAACTCTAAATCTATTTAAATCCGTCAATCAAAGGAGTCATTCATCATCATAGTTTGCATTCCGTACAAATGTGAACTGGTATAATTCTTAAATCACGAGACATTCTAATCACCTCATGTGAATTATGCTCCTCTTATTGTTACCAGGACTTTTTTTCACGCAAAAAACTTTGAAATTAAATTTTGCTTCATCCTTAATGACTATATTCGTTAAAAAAAAAAATGCCCATGGACCATCTATAACATGAATTCATTCAATTTAACAAACAATGGAGTCTTTGATCATGAATTTCATTTCTTATTGATATTAATTGTTGAATTCAAGATTAGAGATTGTCTCCCATCATTTGTCATTAGCAAGGCTCCTCTTTTGACTCCACACACACGTTTTGACGCATTGATCATGAAATTAACAAATGTGGCTAAACAACCTAGTATATTGATTGAATCAAACAAGTATAAACACGATCACAACTCTAAATCTATTTTTAAATCCGTCAATCAAAGGAGTCATTCATCATAGTTTGCATTCCGTACAAATGTGAACTGGTATATAATTCTTAAATCACGAGACATTCTAATCACCTCATGTGAATTATGCTCCTCTTATTGTTACCAGGACTTTTTTCACGCAAAAACTTTGAAATTAAATTTTGCTTCATCCTTAATGACTATATTCGTTATAAAAAAAATGCCCATGGACCATCTATAACATGAATTCATTCAATTTAACAAACAATGGAGTCTTTGATCATGAATTTCATTTCTTATTGATATTAATTGTTGAATTCAAGATTAGAGATTGTCTCCCATCATTTGTCATTAGCAAGGCTCCTCTTTTGACTCCACACACACGTTTTTTGACGCATTGATCATGAAATTAACAAATGTGGCTAAACAACCTAGTATATTGATTGAATCAAACAAGTATAAACACCATCACAACTCTAAATCTATTTAAATCCGTCAATCAAAGGAGTCATTCATCATAGTTTGCATTCCGTACAAATGTGAACTGGTATAATTCTTAAATCACGAGACATTCTAATCACCTCATGTGAATTATGCTCCTCTTATTGTTACCAGGACTTTTTTCACGCAAAAACTTTGAAATTAAATTTTGCTTCATCCTTAATGACTATATTCGTTATGAAAAAAAATGCCCATGGACCATCTATAACATGAATTCATTCAATTTAACAAACAATGGAGTCTTTGATCATGAATTTCATTTCTTATTGATATTAATTGTTGAATTCAAGATTAGAGATTGTCTCCCATCATTTGTCATTAGCAAGGCTCCTCTTTTGACTCCACACACACGTTTTTGACGCATTGATCATGAAATTAACAAATGTGGCTAAACAACCTAGTATATTGATTGAATCAAAAACAAGTATAAACACCATCACAACTCTAAATCTATTTAAATCCGTCAATCAAAGGAGTCATTCATCATAGTTTGCATTCCGTACAAATGTGAACTGGTATAATTCTTAAATCACGAGACATTCTAATCACCTCATGTGAATTATGCTCCTCTTATTGTTACCAGGACTTTTTTCACGCAAAAACTTTGAAATTAAATTTTGCTTCATCCTTAATGACTATATTCGTTATATAAAAAAAAAATGCCCATGGACCATCTATAACATGAATTCATTCAATTTAACAAACAATGGAGTCTTTGATCATGAATTTCATTTCTTATTGATATTAATTGTTGAATTCAAGATTAGAGATTGTCTCCCATCATTTGTCATTAGCAAGGCTCCTCTTTTGACTCCACACACACGTTTTGACGCATTGATCATGAAATTAACAAATGTGGCTAAACAACCTAGTATATTGATTGAATCAAACAAGTATAAACACCATCACAACTCTAAATCTATTTAAATCCGTCAATCAAAGGAGTCATTCATCATAGTTTGCATTCCGTACAAATGTGAAACTGGTATAATTCTTAAATCACGAGACATTCTAATCACCTCATGTGAATTACGCTCCTCTTATTGTTACCAGGACTTTTTTCACGCAAAAACTTTGAAATTAAATTTTTGCTTCATCCTTAATGACTATATTCGTTATAAAAAAAAAATGCCCATGGACCATCTATAACATGAATTCATTCAATTTAACAAACAATGGAGTCTTTGATCATGAATTTTCATTTCTTATTGATATTAATTGTTGAATTCAAGATTAGAGATTGTCTCCCATCATTTGTCATTAGCAAGGCTCCTCTTTTGACTCCACACACACACGTTTTGACGCATTGATCATGAAATTAACAAATGTGGCTAAACAACCTAGTATATTGATTGAATCAAACAAGTATAAACACCATCACAACTCTAAATCTATTTAAATCCGTCAATCAAAGGAGTCATTCATCATAGTTTGCATTCCGTACAAATGTGAACTGGTATAATTCTTAAATCACGAGACATTCCTAATCACCTCATGTGAATTACGCTCCTCTTATTGTTACCAGGACTTTTTTCACGCAAAAACTTTGAAATTAAATTTTGCTTCATCCTTAATGACTATATTCGTTATGAAAAAAATGCCCATGGACCATCTATAACATGAATTCATTCAATTTAACAAACAATGGAGTCTTTGATCATGAATTTCATTTCTTATTGATATTAATTGTTGAATTCAAGATTAGAGATTGTCTCCCATCATTTGTCATTAGCAAGGCTCCTCTTTTGACTCCCACACACACGTTTTGACGCATTGATCATGAAATTAACAAATGTGGCTAAACAACCTAGTATATTGATTGAATCAAACAAGTATAAAACACCATCACAACTCTAAATCTATTTAAATCCGTCAATCAAAGGAGTCATTCATCATAGTTTGCATTCCGTACAAATGTGAACTGGTATAATTCTTAAATCACGAGACATTCTAATCACCTCATGTGAATTACGCTCCTCTTATTTGTTACCAGGACTTTTTTTTCACGCAAAAACTTTGAAATTAAATTTTGCTTCATCCTTAATGACTATATTTCGTTATGAAAAAAAATGCCCATGGACCATCTATAACATGAATTCATTCAATTTAACAAACAATGGAGTCTTTGATCATGAATTTCATTTCTTATTGATATTAATTGTTGAATTCAAGATTAGAGATTGTCTCCCATCATTTGTCATTAGCAAGGCTCCTCTTTTGACTCCACACACACACGTTTTGACGCATTGATCATGAAATTAACAAATGTGGCTAAACAACCTAGTATATTGATTGAATCAAACAAGTATAAACACCATCACAACTCTAAATCTATTTAAATCCGTCAATCAAAGGAGTCATTCATCATAGTTTGCATTCCGTACAAATGTGAACTGGTATAAATTCTTAAATCACGAGACATTCTAATCACCTCATGTGAATTATGCTCCTCTTATTGTTACCAGACTTTTTTTCACGCAAAAACTTTGAAATTAAATTTTGCTTCATCCTTAATGACTATATTCGTTATAAAAAAAATGCCCATGGACCATCTATAACATGAATTCATTCAATTTAACAAACAATGGAGTCTTTGATCATGAATTTCATTTCTTATTGATATTAATTGTTGAATTCAAGATTAGAGATTGTCTCCCATCATTTGTCATTAGCAAGGCTCCTCTTTTGACTCCACACACACGTTTTTGACGCATTGATCATGAAATTAACAAATGTGGCTAAACAACCTAGTATATTGATTGAATCAAACAAGTATAAACACCATCACAACTCTCTAAATCTATTTAAATCCGTCAATCAAAGGAGTCATTCATCATAGTTTGCATTCCGTACAAATGTGAACTGGTATAATTCTTAAATCACGAGACATTCTAATCACCTCATGTGAATTACGCTCCTCTTATTGTTACCAGGACTTTTTTCACGCAAAAACTTTGAAATTAAATTTTGCTTCATCCTTAATGACTATATTCGTTATAAAAAAAAAATGCCCATGGACCATCTATAACATGAATTCATTCAATTTAACAAACAATGGAGTCTTTGATCATGAATTTCATTTCTTATTGATATTAATTGTTGAATTCAAGATTAGAGATTGTCTCCCATCATTTGTCATTAGCAAGGCTCCTCTTTTGACTCCACACACACACGTTTTGACGCATTGATCATGAAATTAACAAATGTGGCTAAACAACCTAGTATATTGATTGAATCAAACAAGTATAAAACACCATCACAACTCTAAAATCTATTTAAATCCGTCAATCAAAGGAGTCATTCATCATAGTTTGCATTCCGTACAAATGTGAACTGGTATAATTCTTAAATCACGAGACATTCTAATCACCTCATGTGAATTATGCTCCTCTTATTGTTACCAGGACTTTTTTCACGCAAAAACTTTGAAATTAAATTTTGCTTCATCCTTAATGACTATATTCGTTATGAAAAAAAATGCCCATGGACCATCTATAACATGAATTCATTCAATTTAACAAACAATGGAGTCTTTGATCATGAATTTCATTTCTTATTGATATTAATTGTTGAATTCAAGATTAGAGATTGTCTCCCATCATTTGTCATTAGCAAGGCTCCTCTTTTGACTCCACACACACGTTTTGACGCATTGATCATGAAATTAACAAATGTGGCTAAACAACCTAGTATATTGATTGAATCAAACAAGTATAAACACCATCACAACTCTAAATCTATTTAAATCCGTCAATCAAAGGAGTCATTCATCATAGTTTGCATTCCGTACAAATGTGAACTGGTATAATTCTTAAATCACGAGACATTCTAATCACCTCATGTGAATTACGCTCCTCTTCTTATTGTTACCAGGACTTTTTTCACGCAAAAACTTTGAAATTAAATTTTGCTTCATCCTTAATGACTATATTCGTTATAAAAAAAAAATGCCCATGGACCATCTATAACATGAATTCATTCAATTTAACAAACAATGGAGTCTTTGATCATGAATTTCATTTCTTATTGATATTAATTGTTGAATTCAAGATTAGAGATTGTCTCCCATCATTTGTCATTAGCAAGGCTCCTCTTTTGACTCCACACACACGTTTTTGACGCATTGATCATGAAATTAACAAATGTGGCTAAACAACCTAGTATATTGATTGAATCAAACAAGTATAAACACCATCACAACTCTAAATCTATTTAAATCCGTCAATCAAAGGAGTCATTCATCATAGTTTGCATTCCGTACAAATGTGAACTGGTATAATTCTTAAATCACGAGACATTCTAATCACCTCATGTGAATTACGCTCCTCTTATTGTTACCAGGACTTTTTTCACGCAAAAAACTTTGAAATTAAATTTTGCTTCATCCTTAATGACTATATTCGTTATGAAAAAAATGCCCATGGACCATCTATAACATGAATTCATTCAATTTAACAAACAATGGAGTCTTTGATCATGAATTTCATTTCTTATTGATATTAATTGTTGAATTCAAGATTAGAGATTGTCTCCCATCATTTGTCATTAGCAAGGCTCCTCTTTTGACTCCACACACACGTTTTGACGCATTGATCATGAAATTAACAAATGTGGCTAAAAACAACCTAGTATATTGATTGAATCAAACAAGTATAAACACCATCACAACTCTAAATCTATTTAAATCCGTCAATCAAAGGAGTCATTCATCATAGTTTGCATTCCGTACAAATGTGAACTGGTATAATTCTTAAATCACGAGACATTCTAATCACCTCATGTGAATTACGCTCCTCTTATTGTTACCAGGACTTTTTTTCACGCAAAAAAACTTTGAAATTAAATTTTGCTTCATCCTTAATGACTATATTCGTTATAAAAAAAATGCCCATGGACCATCTATAACATGAATTCATTCAATTTAACAAACAATGGAGTCTTTGATCATGAATTTCATTTCTTATTGATATTAATTGTTGAATTCAAGATTAGAGATTGTCTCCCATCATTTGTCATTAGCAAGGCTCCTCTTTTGACTCCACACACACGTTTTTGACGCATTGATCATGAAATTAACAAATGTGGCTAAACAACCTAGTATATTGATTGAATCAAACAAGTATAAACACCATCACAACTCTAAATCTATTTAAATCCGTCAATCAAAGGAGTCATTCATCATAGTTTGCATTCCGTACAAATGTGAACTGGTATAATTCTTAAATCACGAGACATTCTAATCACCTCATGTGAATTACGCTCCTCTTATTGTTACCAGGACTTTTTTTTTTTCACGCAAAAACTTTGAAATTAAATTTTGCTTCATCCTTAATGACTATATTCGTTATAAAAAAAATGCCCATGGACCATCTATAACATGAATTCATTCAATTTAACAAACAATGGAGTCTTTGATCATGAATTTCATTTCTTATTGATATTAATTGTTGAATTCAAGATTAGAGATTGTCTCCCATCATTTGTCATTAGCAAGGCTCCTCTTTTGACTCCACACACACGTTTTGACGCATTGATCATGAAATTAACAAATGTGGCTAAACAACCTAGTATATTGATTGAATCAAACAAGTATAAACACCATCACAACTCTAAATCTATTTAAATCCGTCAATCAAAGGAGTCATTCATCATAGTTTGCATTCCGTACAAATGTGAACTGGTATAATTCTTAAATCACGAGACATTCTAATCACCTCATGTGAATTACGCTCCTCTTATTGTTACCAGGGACTTTTTTCACGCAAAAACTTTGAAATTAAATTTTGCTTCATCCTTAATGACTACTATATTCGTTATAAAAAAAAATGCCCATGGACCATCTATAACATGAATTCATTCAATTTAACAAACAATGGAGTCTTTGATCATGAATTTCATTTCTTATTGATATTAATTGTTGAATTCAAGATTAGAGATTGTCTCCCATCATTTGTCATTAGCAAGGCTCCTCTTTTGACTCCACACACACGTTTTTTGACGCATTGATCATGAAATTAACAAATGTGGCTAAACAACCTAGTATATTGATTGAATCAAACAAGTATATAAACACCATCACAACTCTAAATCTATTTAAATCCGTCAATCAAAGGAGTCAATCATCATAGTTTGCATTCCGTACAAATGTGAACTGGTATAATTCTTAAATCACGAGACATTCTAATCACCTCATGTGAATTACGCTCCTCTTATTGTTACCCAGGACTTTTTTTCACGCAAAAACTTTGAAATTAAATTTTGCTTCATCCTTAATGACTATATTCGTTATAAAAAAAATGCCCATGGACCATCTATAACATGAATTCATTCAATTTAACAAACAATGGAGTCTTTGATCATGAATTTCATTTCTTATTGATATTAATTGTTGAATTCAAGATTAGAGATTGTCTCCCATCATTTGTCATTAGCAAGGCTCCTCTTTTGACTCCACACACACGTTTTGACGCATTGATCATGAAATTAACAAATGTGGCTAAACAACCTAGTATATTGATTGAATCAAACAAGTATAAACACCATCACAACTCTAAATCTATTTAAATCCGTGTCAATCAAAGGAGTCATTCATCATAGTTTGCATTCCGTACAAATGTGAACTGGTATAATTCTTAAATCACGAGACATTCTAATCACCTCATGTGAATTACGCTCCTCTTATTGTTACCAGGACTTTTTTCACGCAAAAACTTTGAAATTAAATTTTGCTTCATCCTTAATGACTATATTCGTTATAAAAAAAATGCCCATGGACCATCTATAACATGAATTCATTCAATTTAACAAACAATGGAGTCTTTGATCATGAATTTCATTTCTTATTGATATTAATTGTTGAATTCAAGATTAGAGATTGTCTCCCATCATTTGTCATTAGCAAGGCTCCTCTTTTGACTCCACACACACGTTTTGACGCATTGATCATGAAATTAACAAATGTGGCTAAACAACCTAGTATATTGATTGAATCAAACAAGTATAAACACCATCACAACTCTAAATCTATTTAAATCCGTCAATCAAAGGAGTCATTCATCATAGTTTGCATTCCGTACAAATGTGAACTGGTATAATTCTTAAATCACGAGACATTCTAATCACCTCATGTGAATTACGCTCCTCTTATTGTTACCAGGACTTTTTTCACGCAAAAACTTTGAAATTAAATTTTGCTTCATCCTTAATGACTATATTCGTTATGAAAAAAATGCCCATGGACCATCTATAACATGAATTCATTCAATTTAACAAACAATGGAGTCTTTGATCATGAATTTCATTTCTTATTGATATTAATTGTTGAATTCAAGATTAGAGATTGTCTCCCATCATTTGTCATTAGCAAGGCTCCTCTTTTGACTCCACACACACGTTTTGACGCATTGATCATGAAATTTAACAAATGTG
Source organism: Ceriops zippeliana (assembly GCA_037897445.1). Taxonomy (NCBI): domain Eukaryota; kingdom Viridiplantae; phylum Streptophyta; class Magnoliopsida; order Malpighiales; family Rhizophoraceae; genus Ceriops; species Ceriops zippeliana. Next base: position 58,185 of record JBAPLH010000561.1, read on the forward strand.
GCTAAACAACCTAGTATATTGATTGAATCAAACAAGTATAAAAACACCATCACAACTCTAAATCTATTTAAATCCGTCAATCAAAGGAGTCATTCATCATAGTTTGCATTCCGTACAAATGTGAACTGGTATAATTCTTAAATCACGAGACATTCTAATCACCTCATGTGAATTACGCTCCTCTTATTGTTACCAGGACTTTTTTCACGCAAAAACTTTGAAATTAAATTTTGCTTCATCCTTAATGACTATATTCGTTATAAAAAAAATGCCCATGGACCATCTATAACATGAATTCATTCAATTTAACAAACAATGGAGTCTTTGATCATGAATTTCATTTCTTATTGATATTAATTGTTGAATTCAAGATTAGAGATTGTCTCCCATCATTTGTCATTAGCAAGGCTCCTCTTTTGACTCCACACACACGTTTTGACGCATTGATCATGAAATTAACAAATGTGGCTAAACAACCTAGTATATTGATTGAATCAATCAAACAAGTATAAACACCATCACAACTCTAAAATCTATTTAAATCCGTCAATCAAAGGAGTCATTCATCATAGTTTGCATTCCGTACAAATGTGAACTGGTATAATTCTTAAATCACGAGACATTCTAATCACCTCATGTGAATTACGCTCCTCTTATTGTTACCAGGACTTTTTTCACGCAAAAACTTTGAAATTAAATTTTGCTTCATCCTTAATGACTATATTCGTTATGAAAAAAATGCCCATGGACCATCTATAACATGAATTCATTCAATTTAACAAACCATGGAGTCTTTGATCATGAATTTCATTTCTTATTGATATGAATTGTTGAATTCAAGATTAGAGATTGTCTACCATCATTTGTCGTTGGCTAGGCTCCTCTTTTGACTCCACACACACTTTTTGACACATTGATCATGAAATTTACACATGTGGCTAAACAACCTAGTATATTGATTGAATCAAACAAGTAGAAACACCATTAAAACTCTAAATCCATTTGAATCCGTCAACCAAAGGAGTCATTCATCATGGTTTGCATTTGTACAAATGGGAACTGGTTTAATTCTTAAATTAGGAGACATTCTAATCACCTCATGTGAATTAGGCTTCTCTTATTGTTACCAGGAGTTTTTTCATGCAATAACCTTGAAATTAAATTTTGCATCATCCGGAATGACTATTTTCGTTATGAAAAAAATGCCCATGGACCATCTATAACGTGAATTCATTCAATTTAGCAAACAATGGAGTCCTTGATCTTGAAATTCATTTCTTATTGATATTAATTGTGGAATTCAAAATTAGAGACAACCTCCCATCATTTCTCATAAGCAATGCTGCTCTTATGACTCCAAAACATTTTTTGACACATTGATCATGAAATTAACACATGTGGCTAAACAACCTAGTATAATGATTGAATCAAACAAGTATAAACACCATTACAACTCTAAATCTATTTAAATTAATCAATCAAAGGAGTCATACATCATGGTTTGCATTCCGTACAAATGTGAACAAGTTTAATTCTTAAATCACGAGACATTCTAATCACCTCATGTGAAATAAGCTCCTCTTATTGTTACCAGGACTTTTTTCACGCAAAAACTTTGTAATTAAATTTTGCTTCATCCTTAATGACTATATTCGTTATGAAAAAAATGCCCATGGACCATCTATAACATGAATTCATTCAATTTAACAAACAATGGAGTCTTTGATCATGATTTTCATTTTTTATTGATATTAATTGTTGAATTCAAGATTAGAGACTGTCTCCCATCATTTGTCGTTAGCAAGGCTCCTCTTTTGACTCGACACACACGTTTTGACACATTGATCATGAAATTAACAAATGTGGCTAAACAACCTAGTATATTGATAGAATCAAACAAGTATAAACACCATCACAAATCTAAATCTATTTAAATCCGTCAATCAAAGGAGTCATTCATTATAGTTTGCATTCCGTACAAATGTGAACTGGTATAATTCTTAAATCACGAGACATTCTAATCACCTCATGTGAATTACGCTCCTCTTATTGTTACCAGGACTTTTTTCACGCAAAAACATTGAAATTAAATTTTTCTTCATCCTTAATGACTATATTCGTTATGAAAAAAATGCCCATGGACCATCTATAACATGAATTCATTCAATTTAACAAACCATGGAGTCTTTGATCATGAATTTCATTTCTTATTGATATGAATTGTTGAATTCAAGATTAGAGATTGTCTACCATCATTTGTCGTTGGCTAGGCTCCTCTTTTGACTCCACACACACTTTTTGACACATTGATCATGAAATTTACACATGTGGCTAAACAACCTAGTATATTGATTGAATCAAACAAGTAGAAACGCCATTAAAACTCTAAATCCATTTGAATCCGTCAACCAAAGGAGTCATTCATCATGGTTTGCATTTGTACAAATGGGAACTGGTTTAATTCTTAAATTAGGAGACATTCTAATCACCTCATGTGAATTAGGCTTCTCTTATTGTTACCAGGAGTTTTTTCATGCAATAACCTTGAAATTAAATTTTGCATCATCCGGAATGACTATTTTCGTTATGAAAAAAATGCCCATGGACCATCTATAACGTGAATTCATTCAATTTAGCAAACAATGGAGTCCTTGATCTTGAAATTCATTTCTTATTGATATTAATTGTGGAATTCAAAATTAGAGACAACCTCCCATCATTTCTCATTAGCAATGCTGCTCTTATGACTCCAAAACATTTTTTGACACATTGATCATGAAATTAACACATGTGGCTAAACAACCTAGTATATTGGTTGAATCAAACAAGTATAAACACCATTACAACTCTAAATCTATTTAAATTAGTCAATCAATGGAGTCATTCATCATGGTTTGCATTCCGTACAAATGTGAACAAGTTTAAATCTTAAATCACGAGACATTCTAATCACCTCATGTGAAATAAGCTCCTCTTATTGTTACCAGGGCTTTTTTCATGCAAAAACATTGAAATTAAATTTTGCTTCATCCTTAATGACTATATTCGTTATTAAAAAAATGCCCATGGGCCATCTATAACATGAATTCATTCAATTTAACAAACAATGGAGTCTTTGATCGTGAATTTCATTTCTTATTGATATTAATTGTTGAATTCAAGATTAGAGATTGTCTCCCATCATTTGTTGTTAGCAAGGCTCCTCTTTTGAATTGACACACACGTTTTGACACATTGATCATGAAATTAACAAATGTGGCTAAACAACCTAGTATATTGATTGAATCAAACAAGTATAAACACCATCACAACTCTAAATCTATTTAAATCCCTCAATCAAAGGAGTCATTCATCATAGTTTGCATTCCGTACAAATGTGAACTGGTATAATTCTTAAATCACTAGACATTCTAATCACCTCATGTGAATTACGCTCCTCTTATTGTTACCAGGACATTTTTCACGCAAAAACTTTGAAATTAAATTTTGCTTCATCCTTAATGAAAATATTCGTTATGAAAAAAATGCCCATGGACCATGTATAACATGAATTCATTCAATTTAACAAACCATGGAGTCTTTGATCATGAATTTCATTTCTTATTGATATTAATTGTTGAATTCAAGATTAGAGATTGTCTCCCATCATTTGTCGTTAGCTAGGCCCCTCTTTTGACTCCACACACTCTTTTTGACACATTGATCATGAAATTTACACATGTGGCTAAACAACCTAGTATATTGATTGAATCAAACAAGTAGAAACACCATTAAAACTCTAAATCCATTTTAATCCGTCAACCAAAGGAGTCATTCATCATGGTTTGCATTTGTACAAATGGGAACTGGTTTAATTCTTAAATCAGGAGACATTCTAATCACCTCATGTGAATTAGGCTCCTCTTATTGTTACCAGGAGTTTTTTTCATGCAATAACCTTGAAATTAAGTTTTGCTTCATCCTGAATGACTATTTTCGTTATGAAAAAAATGCCCATGGACCATCTATAACGTGAATTCATTCAATTTAGCAAACAATGGTGTCCTTGATCTTGAAATTCATTTCTTATTGATATTAATTGTTGAATTCAAAATTAGAGACAACCTCCCATCAATTCTCATAAGCAATGCTGCTCTTATGACTCCAAAACATTTTTTGACACATTGATCATGAAATTAACACACGTGGCTAAACAACCTAGTATATTGGTTGAATCAAACAAGTATAAACACCATTACAACTCTAAATCTATTTAAATTGGTCAATCAGAGGAGTCATTCATCATTGTTTGCATTCCGTACAAATGTGAACTAGTTTAATTCTTAAATCACGAGACATTCTAACCACCTCATGTGAATTAAGCTCCTCTTATTGTTACTAGGACATTTTTCCGCAAAAACTTTGAAATTAAATTTTGCTTCAACCTTAATGACTATATTCGTTATGAAAAAAATGCCCATGGACCATCAATAACATGAATTCATTCAATTTAACAAACAATGGAGTCCTTGATCTTGAATTTCATTTCTTATTGATATTAATTGTTGAATTCAAAATTAGAGATTGCCTCCCATCATTTGTCTTTAGCAAGGCTCCTCTTTTGACTCCACACACACTTTTTGACACATTGATCATGAAATTTACACATGTGGCTAAACAACCTAGTATATTGATTGAATCAAACGAGTAGAATCACCATTAAAACTCTAAATCCATTTGGATCCGTCAACCAAAGGAGTCATTCATCATGGTTTGCATTCCGTACAAATGGGAACTGGTTTAATTCTTAAATCATGAGACATTCTAATCACCTCATGTGAATTAGGCTCCTCTTATTGTTACCAGGACTATTTTTCATGCAATAACCTTGAAATTAAAATTTTCTTCCTCGTTAATGACTATATTCGTTTTGAAAAAAAATGCCCATGGACCATCTATAACATGAATTCAATCAATTTAATAAATAATGGAGACCTTGTATTGAAATTCATTTCTTATTGATATTAATTGTTCAATTCAAAATTAGAGAGTGCCTCGAATTATTTCAGATTAGCAATGCTCCTCTTTTGACTCCAAACACACTTTTTGACATATTGATTATGAAATTCACACTTGTGGCTAAACAACCTATTATATTGATTGAATCAAACAAGTATAAATACCATTACAACTCTAAATCTATTTAAATCCATCAACCAAAGGAATCATTCATAATGGTTTGCATTTGTACAAATGGGAACTGGTTTAATTCTTAAATCACGAGACATTCTAATCACCTCGTGTGAATTAGGCTCCTCTTATTGTTACCTGGACTTTTCTCATTCAATAACCTTGAAATTAACTTTTGCTTCATCCTTAATGACTATATTAATTATGAAAAAAATGCCAATGGACCATCTATAACATGAATTCATTCAATTTAACAAACAATGGAGTCCTTGATCTTGAACTTCATTTCTTATTGATATTAATTGTTGAATTCAAAATTAGAGATTGCCTCCCATCATTTGTCCTTAGCAAGGCTCCTCTTTTGACTCCAAACATACTTTTTGACACATTGATGATGAAATTAACGTATGTGGCTAAACAAACTACTATATTGATTAAATCAAACAAGTATAAACACCATTCCAACTCTAAATCTATTTAAATCCGTCAGCCAATGGAGTCATTCATCGTGGTTTGCATTCCATACAAATGTAAACTGGTTTAATTCTTAAATCACGAGACATTCTAATCACCTCATGTGAATTTGGCTCCTCTTATTATTACCAGGACTATTTTCATGCAATAACCTTGAAATTAAATGTTGCTTCATCCTTAATGACTATATTCATCAAGCAAAAAATGCCCATGGACCATCTATAACATGAATTCATTCAAATTAACAAACAATGGAGTCCCTGATCTTGAATTTCATTTCTTATTGATATTAATTGTGGAATTCAAAATTAGAGACAGCCTTCCATCATTTCTCATTAGCAATGCTCCTCTTTTGACTCCAAACACACTTTTTGACACATTCATCATGAAATTAACACATGTGGCCAAACAACCTAGTATATTGATTGAATCAAACAAGTATAAACACCATTCAACTCTAAATCTATTTAAATCCGTCAACCAAAGGAGTCATTCATCGTGGTTTGCATTTTGTACAAATGTGAACTTTTTTAATTCTTAAATCACGAGACATTTTAATCACCTCATGTGAATTAGGCTCCCCTTATTGTTACGATGACTTTTTTCATTCAATAACCTTGAAATTGAAATTTACTTCACCCATAATGACTATATTCGTTATGAAAAAAATGCCCATGGACCATCTACAACATGAATTCATTCAATTTAACAAACAATGGAGTCCTTGATCTTGAAATTTATTTCTTATTGATATTAATAGTTCAATTCAAAATTAGAGAGTGCCTCAAATGATTTCAGATTAGCAATGCTCCCCTTTTGACTCCAAACACACTTTTTGACACATTGATCATAAAATTAACACATGTAGCTAAACAACCTATTATATTGATTGAATCAAACAAGTATAAAAACCATTAAACAACTAAATCCATTTAAATTCGTCAGTCAAAGGAGTCATTCATCATGGTTTGCATTCGTACAAATGGGAACTGGTTTAATTCTAAAATCATGAGACATTCTAATCACCTCATGTGAATTAGGCTCCTCTAATTGTTACCAGGACCTTTTTCATGCAATAATATTGAAATTAACTTTTGATTCATCCTTAATGACTATTTTCGTTATCAAAAAAATGCCCATGAACCATCTATAACATGAATTCATTCAATTTAACAAAATAATGCTGTCCTTGATCTTGAAATTCATTTCTTATGGATATTAATTGTGGAATTCAAAATTAGAGATAGCCTACCATCATTTCTCATTAGCAATGCTGCTCTTTTGATTCTAAACACACTTTTTGACACATTGATCATGAAATTAACACATGTGGCAAAACAACCAAGTATATTGATTGAACCAAACAAGTATAAACACCATTATAACTCTAAATCTATTTAAATCCGTCAACCAAAAGAGTCATTCATCGTGGTTTCCATTCTGTAGAAATGTGAACTAGTTTAATTCTTAAATCACGAGACATTCTAATCACCTCATGTGAATTAGGCTCCTCTTATTTTTAACAGGACTTTTTTTCATGCAATAACCTTGAAATTAAATGTTGCTTCCCCCTTAATGACTATATTCATTATGAAAAAAATGTCCATGGACCATCTATAACATGAATTCATTCAATTTACAAACAATGGAGTCCTTATCTTGAATTTCATTTCTTATTAATATTAATTGTTCAAGTCAAAATTAAAGATTGCCTCCCATCATTTGTCGTTAGCAATGCTCCTCTTTTGACTCTAAACACACTTTTTGACCCATTCATCAAGAGATTAACACATGTGGCTAAACAACCAAGTATATTGATTCAATCAAACAAGTATAAACACCATTCTAACTCTAAAACTATTTAAATCCATCAACCAAAAGTGTCATTCATCGTCTTTTGCATTCTGTAGAAATGTGAACTGGTTTAATTCGTAAATCATCAGACATTCTAATCGCCTCATGCGAATTAGGCTCCTCTTATTGTTACCAGGACTTTTTGCATTCCATAACCTTGAAATTAACTTTTGCTTCATCCTTAATGACTATATTCATTATGAAAAAAATGCCCATGGACCATCTTTAACATGAATTGATTCAATTTAACAAACAATGGGGTCCTTGATCTTGAATTTCATTTCTTATTGATATTAATTGTTGAATTCAAATTTAGAGATTGCCTCCAATTATTTGTCGTTAGCAAGGCTCCTTTTTTGACTCCAAACACAGTTTTTGACACATTGATCATGAAATTAACACATGTGGCTAAACAAACTAATATATTGATTGAATCAAACAAGTATAAACACCATTCCAACTCTAAATCTATTTAAATCTGTCAACCAAAGGAGTCATTCATCATGGTTTGCATTTCGTACAAATGAAAACTGGTTTAATTCTTAAATCACGAGACATTCTAATCACCTCATGTGAATTAGGCTCCTCTTATTGTTACCAGGAATTTTTTCATGTAATAACCTTGAAATTAAATTTTGCTTCATCCTTAATGACTTTATTCATTATGGAAAAAATGCCCATGGACCATCTATAACATGAATTCATTCAAATTAACAAACAATGGAGTCCTTGATTTTGAATTTCATTTCTTATTGATATTAATTGTGGAATTCAAAATTAGATACAGCCTCCCATCATTTCTCATTAGCAATGCTCCTCTTTTGACACCAAACACACTTTTTGACACATTGATCATGAAATTAACACATGTGCCTAAACAACCTAGTATGTTGATTGAATCAAACAAGTATAAACACCATTTCAACTCTAAATCTATTTTAATTTGTCAACCAAAGGAGTCATTCATCGTGGTTTGCATTCTGTACAAATGTGAACTGGTTTAATTCTTAAATCACAAGACATTCTAATCACCCCATGTGAATGAGTCTCCTGTTATTGTTACGAGGACTTTTTTCATTCAATAACCTTGAAATTAAATTTTGCTTCACCGTTAATGACTATATTTGTTAGGAAAAAAATGCCCATGGACCATCTATAGTATGAATTCATTCAATTTCACAAACAATGGAGTCCTTGATCTTGATTTTCATTTCTTATTGATATTAATTGTTCAATTCAAAATTAGACATTGCCTTCCATCATTTGTCGTTAGCAAGGTTCCTCTTTTGACTCCAGACACACTTTTTGACACATTGATCATGAAATTAACACATGTGGCTACACAACCTAGTATATTGATAGAATCAAACAAGTAGCAACCCTATTAAAACTCTAAATCCATTTAAATCCGTTAGTCAAAGGAGTCATTCATCATGGTTTGGATTCCGTACAAATGGGAACTGGTTTAATTCTTAAATCATGAGACATTCTAATCGTCTCATGTGAATTAGGCTCCTCTTATTGTTACCAGGAATAATTTTCATGCAACAACCTTGAAATTAAATTTTGCTTCATCGTTAGTGACTATATTCGTCATGAAAAAAATGCCCATGGTCTATATATAACATGAATTCAATCAATTTCACAAACAATGGAGTCCTTGATCTTGAAATTCATTTCTTATTGATATTAATTGTTCAATTCAAAATTAGAGAGTGCCTCAAATGATTTTAGATTAGCAATGCTCCTCTTTTGACTCCCAACTCATTTTTTGACACATTGATCATAAAATTAACACATGTAGCTAAACAACCTATTTTATTGATTGAATCAAACAAGTATAAAAACCATTAAAACTCTAAATCCATTTAAATTCGTCAGTCAAAAGAGTCATTCATCATGGTTTGCATTCGTACAAATGGGAACTGGTTTAATTCTTAAATCAAGAGACATTCTAATCGCCTCATGTGAATTAGGCTCGTCGTATTGTTACCAAAAGTTTTTTCATGCAATAACCTTGAAATTAAATTTTGCTTCATCCTTAATGACTATTTTCGTTATCAAAAAAATACCCATGGACCATCTATAACATGAATTCATTCAATTTCACAAACAATGCAGTCCTTGATCTTGAAATTCATTTCTTATTGATATTAATTGTCGAATTCAAAATTAGAGACAGCCTCCCATCATTTCTCATTAGCAATGCTGCTCTTTTGACTCCAAATACACTTTTTGACACATATCATGAAATTAACACATGTGGCTAAACAACCTAGTATATTGATTGAATCAAACAAGTATAGACACCATTACAACTTTAATCAATTTAAATCCGTCAACCAAAGGACTCATTCATTGTGGTTTGCATTCCTTAGAAATGTGAACTAGTTTAATTCTTAAATCACGAGACATTCTAATCACCTTATGTAAATTAGGCTCCTCTTATTGTTACCAGCACTTTTTTCATTCAATAATCTTGCAATTAAATTTTGCTTCATCCGTAATAACTATATTCGTTATGAAGAAAATGCCCATGGACCATCTATAACATGGATTCATTCAATTTAACAATCAATTGAGTCCTTGATCTTGAATTTGATTTCTTATTGATATTAATTGTTGAATTCAAAATTAGAGATTGCCTCCCATCATTTGTCGTTTGCAATGCTCCTCTTTTGACTCCAAACACACTTTTTGACAAATTGATCATGAAATTAACACATGTGGCTAAACAACCTAGTATATTGATTGAATCAAACAAGTATAAACACCATTACAACTCTAAATATATGTAAATCTATCAACCAAAGGAGTCATTCATCGTGGTTTGCATTTCGTACAAATGTGAACTGGTTTAATTCTTAAATCTTGAGACATTCTAATGAGTTCATGTGAATTAGGCTCCTCTTATTGTTACCAGGACTATTTTTCATGCAATAACCTTGAAATTTAATTTTCCTTCATCCTTAATGACTATATTAGTTATGAAAAAAATGCCCATGGACCATCTATAACATAAATTCATTCAATTTAACAAACAATGGAGTCCTTCATCTTGAATTTCATTTCTTATTGATATTAATTGTTGAATTCAAGATTAGAGATTGGCTCCCATAATTTGTCGTTAGCAAGGCTCCTCTTTTGACTCCACACACAATTTTTGACACATTGATCATGAAATTAACACATGTGGCTAAACAACCTAGTATATTGATTGAATCAAACAAGTATAAACACCATTACAACTCTAAATCAATTTAAATTCGTCAGTCAAAGGAGTCATTCATCATGGTTTGCATTCCGTACAAATGGGGACTGGTTTAATTCTTAAATCATCAGACATTCTAATCCTCTCATTTGAATTAGGCTCTCCTCTTATTGTTACCAAGACTATTTTTCATGCAATAACCTTGAAATTAACATTTTCTTCATCCTTAATGACTACTTTCGATATGAAAAAAATGTTCATGGACCATCTATAACATGAATTCATTCAATTTAACAAACAATGGAGTGCTTGATCTTGAATTTCATTTCTTATTGATATTAATTGTTCAAATCAAAATTAGAGATTGCCTCCCATCATTTGTTGTTAGCAAGGCTCCACTTTTGACTCCACAAACACTTTTTGACACATTGATCATGAAATTAACACATGTGGCTAAACAACCTAGTATATTGATTGAAACAAACAAGTAGAAACACCATTAAAACTCTAAATCCATTTAAATTCGTCAGTCAGACCAGTCATTCAACATGGTTTGCATTCCGTACAAATGGGAATTGGTTTAATTCCTAAATCATGAGACATTCTAATCACCTCATGTGAATTAGGCTCCTCTTATTGTTACCAGGAGGATTTTCATGCAATAACCTCGAAATTAACTTTTGCTTCATCCTTAATGACTATATTCGTTATGAAAAAAATGCCCATGGACCATCTATAACTTGAATTCATTCTATGTAAAAAATAATGGAGTCCATGATGTTGAAATTCATTTCTTATTGATATTAATTGTTGAATTCAAAATTAGAGACAGCCTCCCATCATTTCTCATTAGCAATGCTCTTCTAATGACTCCAAACACACTTTTTGACACATTGATCATGAAAATAACACATGTGGCGAAACAACCTAGTATATTGATTGAATCAAACAAGTATAAACACCATTACAACTCTAAATCTATTTAAATCCAGCAATCAAAGGAGTCATTCATCGTGGTTTGCATTTCGTACAAATGTGAACCGGTTTAATTCTTAAAACATGAGACATTCTAATGAGCTCACGTGAATTAGGCTCCTCTTATTGTTACCAGGACTATTTTTCATGCAATAACCTTGAAATTTAATTTTGCTTCATCCTTAAGGACTATATTAGTCATGAAAAAAATGCCCATGGACCATCTATAACATGAATTCATTCAATTTAACAAACAATGAAGTCCTTGATCTTGAATTTCATTTCTTATTGATATTAATTGTTGAATTCAAGATTAGAGATTGGCTCCCATAATTTGTCCTTAGCAAGGCTCCACTTTTGACTCCACACACACTTTTTGACACATTGATCATGAAATTAACACATGTGGCTAAACAACCTAGTATATTGATTGAAACAAACAAGTAAAAACACCCTTAAAACTCTAAATCCATTTAAATTCGTCAGTCAAAGCAGTCATTCATCATGGTTTGCATTCCGTACAAATGGGAATTGGTTTAATTCCTAAATCATGAGACATTCTAATCACCTCATGTGAATTAGGCTCCTCTTATTGTCACCAAGAGGATTTTCATGCAATAACCTCAAAATTAACTTTTGCTTCATCCTTAATGACTATTTTCGTTATGAAAAAAATGCCCATAGACCATCTATAACATGAATTCATTCTATTTAAAAAACAATGGAGTTCATGATCTTGAAATTCATTTCTTATTGATATTAATTGTTGAATTCAAAATTAGAGACAGCCTCCCATCATTTCTCATTAGCAATGCTCTTCTAATGTCTCCAAACATACTTTTTCACACATTGATCATGAAATTAACACATGTGGCTAAACAACCTAGTATATTGAGTGAATCAAACAAGTATAAAAACACCATTACAACTCTAAATCTATTTTAAATCCGACAATCAAAGGAGTCATTCATCGTGGTTTGCATTTTGTACAAATGTGAACTGGTTAAATTCTTAAATCAGGAGACATTCTAATGAGCTCATGTGAATTAGGCTCCTCTTATTGTTACCAGGAATATTTTTCATGAAACAACCTCGAAATTTAATTTTGCTTCATCCGTAATGACTATATTAGTTATGAAAAAAATGCCCATGGACCATCTATAACATGAATTCATTCAATTTAACAAACAATGAAGTCCTTGATCTTGAATTTCATTTCTTATTGATATTAATTGTTGAATTCAAGATTAGAGATTGGCTCCCATAATTTGTCCTTAGCAAGGCTCCTCTTTTGACTCCACACACACTTTTTGACACATTGATCATGAAATTAACACATGTGGCTAAACAACCTAGTATATTGATTGAATCAAACAAGTAGAAACACCATTGAAACTCTAAATCAATTTAAATTCGTCAGTCAAAGGAGTCATTCATCATGGTTTGCATTCCGTACAAATGGGGACTGGTTTAATTCTTAAATCATCAGACATTCTAATCCTCTCATTTGAATTAGGCTCTCCTCTTATTGTTACCAAGACTATTTTTCATGCAATAACCTTGAAATTAACTTTTTCTTCATCCTTAATGACTACTTTCGATATGAAAAAAATGTGCATGGACCATCTATAACATGAATTCATTCAATTTAACAAACAATGGAGTGCTTGATCTTGAATTTCATTTCTTTATTGATATTAATTGTTCAAAAATCAAAATTAGAGATTTGCCTCCCATCATTTGTCGTTAGCAAGGCTCCACTTTTGACTCCACACACACACTTTTTGACACATTGATCATGAAATTAACACATGTGGCTAAACAACCTAGTATATTGATTGAAACAAACAAGTAGAAACACCATTAAAACTCTAAATCCATTTAAATTCGTCAGTCAGAGCAGTCATTCATCATGGTTTGCATTCCGTACAAATGGGAATTGCTTTAATTCCTAAATCATGAGACATTCTAATCACCTCATGTGAATTAGGCTCCTCTTATTGTTACCATGAGGATTTTCATGCAATAACCTCGAAATTAACTTTTGCTTCAACCTTAATGACTATTTTTCGTTATGAAAAAAATGCCCATGGACCATCTATAACTTGAATTCATTCTATTTTAAAAAATAATGGAGTCCATGATGTTGAAATTCATTTCTTATTGATATTAATTGTTGAATTCAAAATTAGAGACAGCCTCCCATCTTTTCTCGTTAGCAATGCTCTTCTAATGACTCCAAACACACTTTTTGACACATTGATCATGAAAATAACACATGTGGCTAAACAACCTAGTATATTAATTGAATCTAACAAGTATAAACACCATTACAGCTCTAAATCTATTTAAATCCGGCAATCAAAGGAGTCATTCATCGTGGTTTGCATTTCGTACAAATGTGAACCGGTTTAATTCTTAAAACATGAGACATTCTAATGAGCTCACGTGAATTAGCCTCCTCTTATTGTTACCAGGACTATTTTTCATGCAATAACCTTGAAATTTAATTTTGCTTCATCCTTAAGGACTATATTAGTCATGAAAAAAATGCCCATGGACCATCTATAACATGAATTCATTCAATTTAACAAACAATGAAATCCTTGATCTTGAATTTCATTTCTTATTGATATTAATTGTTGAATTCAAGATTAGAGATTGGCTCCCATAATTTGTCCTTAGCAAGGCTCCTCTTTTGACTCCACACACACTTTTTGACACATTGATCATGAAATTAACACATGTGGCTAAACAACCTAGTATATTGATTGAATCAAACAAGTAGAAACATCATTAAAACTCTAAATCAATTTAAATTCGTCAGTCAAAGGAGTTATTCGTCATGGTTTGCATTCCGTACAAATGGGGACTGGTTTAATTCTTAAATCATGAGACATTCTAATCGCCTCATTTGAATTAGGCTCCTCTTATTGTTACTAGTACTATTTTTCATGTAATAACCTTGAAATTAACTTTTTCTTCATCCTTAATGACTACTTTCGATATGAAGAAAATGTCCATGGACCATCTATAACATGAATTCATTCAATTTAACAAACAATGGAGTGCTTGATTTTGACTTTCATTTCTTATTGATATTAATTGTTGAAATCAAAATTAGAGATTGCCTCCCATCATTTGTCGTTAGCAAGGCTCCACTTTTGACTCCACAAACACTTTTTGACACATTGATCATGAAATTAACACATGTGGCTAAACAACCTAGTATATTGATTGAAACAAACAAGTAAAAACACCCTTAAAACTCTAAATCCATTTAAATTCGTTAGTCAAAGCAGTCATTCATCATGGTTTGCATTCCGTACAAATGGGAATTGGTTTAATTCCTAAATCATGAGACATTCTAATCACCTCATGTGAATTAGGCTCCTCTTATTGTCACCAAGAGGATTTTCATGCAATAACCTCGAAATTAACTTTTGCTTCATCCTTAATGACTATTTTCGTTATGAAAAAAATGCCCATAGACCATCTATAACATGAATTCATTCTATTTAAAAAACAATGGAGTCCATGATCTTGAAATTCATTTCTTATTGATATTAATTGTTGAATTCAAAATTAGAGAGACAGCCTCCCATCATTTCTCATTAGCAATGCTCTTCTAATGTCTCCAAACATACTTTTTCACACATTGATCATGAAATTAACACATGTGGCTAAACAACCTAGTATATTGAGTGAATCAAACAAGTATAAACACCATTACAACTCTAAATCTATTTAAATCCGACAATCAAAGGAGTCATTCATCGTGGTTTGCATTTTGTACAAATGTGAACTGGTTAAATTCTTAAATCAGGAGACATTCTAATGAGCTCATGTGAATTAGGCTCCTCTTATTGTTACCAGGAATATTTTTCATGAAACAACCTCGAAATTTAATTTTGCTTCATCCGTAATGACTATATTAGTTATGAAAAAAATGCCCATGGACCATCTATAACATGAATTCATTCAATTTAACAAACAATGAAGTCCTTGATCTTGAATTTCATTTCTTATTGATATTAATTGTTGAATTCAAGATTAGAGATTGGCTCTCATAATTTGTCCTTAGCAAGGCTCCACTTTTGACTCCACAAACACTTTTTGACACATTGATCATGAAATTAACACATGTGGCTAAACAACCTAGTATATTGATTGAAACAAACAAGTAAAAACACCCTTAAAACTCTAAATCCATTTAAATTCGTTAGTCAAAGCAGTCATTCATCATGGTTTGCATTCCGTACAAATGGGAATTGGTTTAATTCCTAAATCATGAGACATTCTAATCACCTCATGTGAATTAGGCTCCTCTTATTGTCACCAAGAGGATTTTCATGCAATAACCTCGAAATTAACTTTTGCTTCATCCTTAATGACTATTTTCGTTATGAAAAAAATGCCCATAGACCATCTATAACATGAATTCATTCTATTTAAAAAACAATGGAGTCCATGATCTTGAAATTCATTTCTTATTGATATTAATTGTTGAATTCAAAATTAGAGACAGCCTCCCATCATTTCTCATTAGCAATGCTCTTCTAATGTCTCCAAACATACTTTTTCACACATTGATCATGAAATTAACACATGTGGCTAAACAACCTAGTATATTGAGTGAATCAAACAAGTATAAACACCATTACAACTCTAAATCTATTTAAATCCGACAATCAAAGGAGTCATTCATCGTGGTTTGCATTTTGTACAAATGTGAACTGGTTAAATTCTTAAATCAGGAGACATTCTAATGAGCTCATGTGAATTAGGCTCCTCTTATTGTTACCAGGAATATTTTTCATGAAACAACCTCGAAATTTAATTTTGCTTCATCCGTAATGACTATATTAGTTATGAAAAAAATGCCCATGGACCATCTATAACATGAATTCATTCAATTTAACAAACAATGAAGTCCTTGATCTTGAATTTCATTTCTTATTGATATTAATTGTTGAATTCAAGATTAGAGATTGGCTCTCATAATTTGTCCTTAGCAAGGCTCCTCTTTTGACTCCACACACACCTTTTGACACATTGATCATGAAATTAACACATGTGGCTAAACAACCTAGTATATTGATCGAATCAAACAAGTAGAAACACCATTGAAACTCTAAATCAATTTAAATTTGTCAGTCAAAGGAGTCATTCATCATGGTTTGCATTCCGTACAAATGGGGACTGGTTTAATTCTTAAATCATCAGACATTCTAATCCTCTCATTTGAATTAGGCTCTCCTCTTATTGTTACCAAGACTATTTTTCATGCAATAACCTTGAAATTAACTTTTTCTTCATCCTTAATGACTACTTTCGATATGAAAAAAATGTGCATGGACCATCTATAACATGAATTCATTCAATTTAACAAACAATGGAGTGCTTGATCTTGAATTTCATTTCTTATTGATATTAATTGTTCAAATCAAAATTAGAGATTGCCTCCTATCATTTGTCATTAGCAAGGCTCCACTTTTGACTCCACACACACTTTTTGACACATTGATCATGAAATTAACACATGTGGCTAAACAACCTAGTATATTGATTGAAACAAACAAGTAGAAACACCATTAAAACTCTAAATCCATTTAAATTCGTCAGTCAGAGCAGTCATTCATCATGGTTTGCATTCCGTACAAATGGGAATTGCTTTAATTCCTAAATCATGAGACATTCTAATCACCTCATGTGAATTAGGCTCCTCTTATTGTTACCATGAGGATTTTCATGCAATAACCTCGAAATTAACTTTTGCTTCAACCTTAATGACTATTTTCGTTATGAAAAAAATGCCCATGGACCATCTATAACTTGAATTCATTCTATTTAAAAAATAATGGAGTCCATGATGTTGAAATTCATTTCTTATTGATATTAATTGTTGAATTCAAAATTAGAGACAGCCTCCCATCTTTTCTCATTAGCAATGCTCTTCTAATGACTCCAAACACACTTTTTGACACATTGATCATGAAAATAACACATGTGGCTAAACAACCTAGTATATTAATTGAATCAAACAAGTATAAACACCATTACAGCTCTAAATCTATTTAAATCCGGCAATCAAAGGAGTCATTCATCGTGGTTTGCATTTCGTACAAATGTGAACCGGTTTAATTCTTAAAACATGAGACATTCTAATGAGCTCACGTGAACTAGGCTCCTCTTATTGTTACCAGGACTATTTTTCATGCAATAACCTTGAAATTTAATTTTGCTTCATCCTTAAGGACTATATTAGTCATGAAAAAAATGCCCATTGACCATCTATAACATAAATTCATTCAATTTAACAAACAATGGAGTCCTTCATCTTGAATTTCATTTCTTATTGATATTAATTGTTGAATTCAAGATTAGAGATTGGCTCCCATAATTTGTCGTTAGCAAGGCTCCTCTTTTGACTCCACACACTTTTTGACACATTGATCATGAAATTAACACATGTGGCTAAACAACCTAGTATATTGATTGAATCAAAACAAGTAGAAACACCATTAAAACTCTAACTCAATTTAAATTCGTCAGTCAAAGGAGTTATTCATCATGGTTTGCATTCCATACAAATGGGGACTGGTTTAATTCTTAAATCATGAGACATTCTAATCGCCTCATTTGAATTAGGCTCCTCTTATTGTTACCAGGACTTTTTTTTCATGCAATAACCTTGAAATTAACTTTTTCTTCATCCTTAATGACTACTTTCGATATGAAGAAAATGTCCATGGACCAACTATAACATGAATTCATTCAATTTAACAAACAATGGAGTGCTTGATCTTGAATTTCATTTCTTATTGATATTAATTGTTCAAATCAAAATTAGAGATTGCCTCCCATCATTTGTCGTTAGCAAGGCTCCTTTTTGACTCCACACACACTTTTTCGATCATGAAATTAACACATGTGGCTAAACAACCTAGTATATTGATTGAATCAAACAAGTAGAAACACCATTAAAACTCTAAATCAATTTAAATTCGTCAGTCAAAGGAGTCATTCATCATGGTTTGCATTCCGTACAAATGGGGACTTGTTTAATTCTTAAATCATGAGACATTCTAATCGCCTCATTAGAATTAGGCTCCTCTTATTGTTACCAGGACTATTTTTCATGCAATAACCTTGAAATTAACTTTTTCTTCATCCTTAATGACTACTTTCGATATGAAGAAAATGTCAATGGACCATCTATAACATGAATTCATTCAATTTAACAATGGAGTGCTTGATCTTGAATTTCATTTCTTATTGATATTAATTGTTCAAATAAAAATTAGAGATTGCCTCCCATCATTTGTCGTTAGCAAGGCTCCAATTTTGACTCCACAAACACTTTTTGACACATTGATCATGAAATTAACACATGTGGCTAAACAACCTAGTATATTGATTGAAACAAACAAGTAGAAACACCATTAAAACTCTAAATCCATTTAAATTCGTCAGTCAAAGCAGTCATTCATCATGGTTTGCATTCCGTACAAATGGGAATTGCTTTAATTCCTAAATCATGAGACATTCTAATCACCTCATGTGAATTAGGCTCCTCTTATTGTTACCAGGAGGATTTTCATGCAATAACCTCGAAATTAACTTTTGCTTCATCCTTAATGACTATTTTCGTTATGAAAAAAATGCCCATGGACCATCTATAACATGAATTCATTCTATTTAAAAAATAATGGAGTCCATGATTTGAAATTCATTTCTTATTGATATTAATTGTTGAATTAAAAATTAGAGACAGCCTCCCATCTTTTCTCATTAGCAATGCTCTTCTAGTGACTCCAAACACACTTTTTGACACATTGAACATGAAAATAACACATGTGGCTAAACAACCTAGTATATTGATTGAATCAAACAAGTATAAACACCATTACAACTCTAAATCTATTTAAATCCGGCAATCAAAGGAGTCATTCATCGTGGTTTGCATTTCGTACAAATGTGAACCGGTTTAATTCTTAAATCATGAGACATTCTAATGAGCTCACGTGAATTAGGCTCCTCTTATTGTTACCAGGACTATTTTTCATGCAATAACCTTGAAATTTAATTTTGCTTCATCCTTAAGGACTATATTAGTCATGAAAAAAATGCCCATTGACCATCTATAACATAAATTCATTCAATTTAACAAACAATGGAGTCCTTCATCTTGAATTTCATTTCTTATTGATATTAATTGTTGAATTCAAGATTAGAGATTGGCTCCCATAATTTGGCGTTAGCAGGGCTCCTCTTTTGACTCCACACACACTTTTTGACACATTGATCTTGAAATTAACACATGTGGGTAAACAACCTAGTATATTGATTGAATCAAAACAAGTAGAAACACCATTAAAACTCTAAATCAATTTAAATTCGTCAGTCAAAGGAGTTATTCATCATGGTTTGCATTCCGTACAAATGGGGACTGGTTTAATTCTTAAATCATGAGACATTCTAATCGCCTCATTTGAATTAGGCTCCTCTTATTGTTACCAGGACTATTTTTCATGCAATAACCTTGAAATTAACTTTTTCTTCATCCTTAATGACTACTTTCGATAGGAAGAAAGTGTCCATGGACCATCTATAACATGAATTCATTGAATTTAACAATGGAGTGCTTGATCTTGAATTTCATTTCTTATTGATATTAATTGTTCAAATCAAAATTAGAGATTGCCTCCCATCATTTGTCGTTAGCAAGGCTCCACTTTTGACTCCACAAACACTTTTTGACACATTGATCATGAAATTAACACATGTGGCTAAACAACCTAGTATATTGATTGAAACAAACAAGTAGAAACACCATTAAAACTCGAAATCCATTTAAATTCGTCAGTCAAAGTAGTTATTCATCATGGTTTGCATTCCTTACAAATGGGAATTGGTTTAATTCCTAAATCATGAGACATTCTAATCACCTCATGTGAATTAGGCACCTCTTATTGTTACCAGGAGGATTTTCATGCAATAACCTCGAAATTAACTTTTGCTTCATCCTTAATGACTATTTTCGTTATGAAAAAAATGCCCATGGACCATCTATAACATGAATTCATTCTATTTAAAAAATAATGGAGTCCATGATTTGAAATTCATTTCTTATTGATATTAATTTTTGAATTCAAAATTAGAGACAGCCTCCCATCATTTCTCATTATCAATGCTCTTCTAATGACTCCAAACACACTTTTTGACACATTGATCATGAAATTAACACATGTGGCTAAACAACCTAGTATATTGATTGAATCAAACAAGTATAAACACCATTACAACTCTAAATCTATTTAAATCCGACAATCAAAGGAGTCATTCATCGTGGTTTGAATTTCGTACAAATGTGAACTGGTTTAATTCTTAAATCATGAGACATTCTAATGAGCTCATGTGAATTAGGCTCCTCTTATTGTTACCAGGACTATTTTTCATGCAATAACCTTGAAATTTAATTTTGCTTCATCCTTAATGACTATATTAGTTATGAAAAAAATGCCCATTGACCATCTATAACATAAATTCATTCAATTTAACAAACAATGGAGTCCTTCATCTTGAATTTCATTTCCTATTGATATTAATTGTTGAATTCAAGATTAGAGATTGGCTCCCATAATTTGTTGTTAGTGAGGCTCCTCTTTTGACTCCACACACACTTTTTGACACATTGATCATGAAATTAACACATGTGGCTAAACAACCTAGTTTATTGATTGAAACAAACAAGTAGAAACACCATTAAAACTCTAAATCCATTTAAATTCGTCAGTCAAAGTAGTCATTCATCATGGTTTGCATTCCTTACAAATGGGAATTGGTTTAATTCCTAAATCATGAGACATTCTAATCACCTCATGTGAATTAGGCACCTCTTATTGTTACCAGGAGGATTTTCATGCAATAACCTCGAAATTAACTTTTGCTTCATCCTTAATGACTATTTTCGTTATGAAAAAAATGCCCATGGACCATCTATAACATGAATTCATTCTATTTAAAAAATAATGGAGTCCATGATTTGAAATTCATTTCTTATTGATATTAATTTTTGAATTCAAAATTAGAGACAGCCTCCCATCATTTCTCATTATCAATGCTCTTCTAATGACTCCAAACACACTTTTTGACACATTGATCATGAAATTAACACATGTGGCTAAACAACCTAGTATATTGATTGAATCAAACAAGTATAAACACCATTACAACTCTAAATCTATTTAAATCCAGCAATCAAAGGAGTCATTCATCGTGGTTTGCATTTCGTACAAATGTGAACTGGTTTAATTCTTAAATCATGAGAGACATTCTAATGAGCTCATGTGAATTAGGCTCCTCTTATTGTTACCAGGACTATTTTTCATGCAATAACCTTGAAATTTAATTTTGCTTCATCCTTAATGACTATATTAGTTATGAAAAAAATGCCCATTGACCATCTATAACATAAATTCATTCAATTTAACAAACAATGGAGTCCTTCATCTTGAATTTCATTTCTTATTGATATTAATTGTTGAATTCAAGATTAGAGATTGGCTCCCATAATTTGGCGTTAGCAAGGCTCCACTTTTGACTCCACACACACTTTTTGACACATTGATCATGAAATTAACACATGTGGCTAAACAACCTAGTATATTGATTGAATCAAACAAGTAGAAACACCATTAAAACTCTAAATCAATTTAAATTCGTCAGTCAAAGGAGTCATTCATCATGGTTTGCATTCCGTACAAATGGGGACTTGTTTAATTCTTAAATCATGAGACATTCTAATCGCCTCATTAGAATTAGGCTCCTCTTATTGTTACCAGGACTATTTTTCATGCAATAACCTTGAAATTAACTTTTTCTTCATCCTTAATGACTACTTTCGATATGAAGAAAATGTCAATGGACCATCTATAACATGAATTCATTCAATTTAACAATGGAGTGCTTGATCTTGAATTTCATTTCTTATTGATATTAATTGTTCAAAAAAAAAATTAGAGATTGCCTCCCATCATTTGTCGTTAGCAAGGCTCCAATTTTGACTCCACAAACACTTTTTGACACATTGATCATGAAATTAACACATGTGGCTAAACAACCTAGTATATTGATTGAAACAAACAAGTAGAAAACACCATTAAAAACTCTAAATCCATTTAAATTCGTCAGTCAAAGCAGTCATTCATCATGGTTTGCATTCCGTACAAATGGGAATTGCTTTAATTCCTAAATCATGAGACATTCTAATCACCTCATGTGAATTAGGCTCCTCTTATTGTTACCAGGAGGATTTTCATGCAATAACCTCGAAATTAACTTTTGCTTCATCCTTAATGACTATTTTCGTTATGAAAAAAATGCCCATGGACCATCTATAACATGAATTCATTCTATTTAAAAAATAATGGAGTCCATGATTTGAAATTCATTTCTTATTGATATTAATTGTTGAATTAAAAATTAGAGACAGCCTCCCATCTTTTCTCATTAGCAATGCTCTTCTAGTGACTCCAAACACACTTTTTGACACATTGAACATGAAAATAACACATGTGGCTAAACAACCTAGTATATTGATTGAATCAAACAAGTATAAACACCATTACAACTCTAAATCTATTTAAATCCGGCAATCAAAGGAGTCATTCATCGTGGTTTGCATTTCGTACAAATGTGAACCGGTTTAATTCTTAAATCATGAGACATTCTAATGAGCTCACGTGAATTAGGCTCCTCTTATTGTTACCAGGACTATTTTTCATGCAATAACCTTGAAATTTAATTTTGCTTCATCCTTAAGGACTATATTAGTCATGAAAAAAATGCCCATTGACCATCTATAACATAAATTCATTCAATTTAACAAACAATGGAGTCCTTCATCTTGAATTTCATTTCTTATTGATATTAATTGTTGAATTCAAGATTAGAGATTGGCTCCCATAATTTGGCGTTAGCAGGGCTCCTCTTTTGACTCCACACACACTTTTTGACACATTGATCTTGAAATTAACACATGTGGGTAAACAACCTAGTATATTGATTGAATCAAAACAAGTAGAAACACCATTAAAACTCTAAATCAATTTAAATTCGTCAGTCAAAGGAGTTATTCATCATGGTTTGCATTCCGTACAAATGGGGACTGGTTTAATTCTTAAATCATGAGACATTCTAATCGCCTCATTTGAATTAGGCTCCTCTTATTGTTACCAGGACTATTTTTTTCATGCAATAACCTTGAAATTAACTTTTTCTTCATCCTTAATGACTACTTTCGATAGGAAGAAAAGTGTCCATGGACCATCTATAACATGAATTCATTGAATTTAACAAACAATGGAGTGCTTGATCTTGAATTTCATTTCTTATTGATATTAATTGTTCAAATCAAAATTAGAGATTGCCTCCCATCATTTGTCGTTAGCAAGGCTCCACTTTTGACTCCACAAACACTTTTTGACACATTGATCATGAAATTAACACATGTGGCTAAACAACCTAGTATATTGATTGAAACAAACAAGTAGAAACACCATTAAAACTCGAAATCCATTTAAATTCGTCAGTCAAAGTAGTTATTCATCATGGTTTGCATTCCTTACAAATGGGAATTGGTTTAATTCCTAAATCATGAGACATTCTAATCACCTCATGTGAATTAGGCACCTCTTATTGTTACCCAGGAGGATTTTCATGCAATAACCTCGAAATTAACTTTTGCTTCATCCTTAATGACTATTTTCGTTATGAAAAAAATGCCCATGGACCATCTATAACATGAATTCATTCTATTTAAAAAATAATGGAGTCCATGATTTGAAATTCATTTCTTATTGATATTAATTTTTTGAATTCAAAATTAGAGACAGCCTCCCCATCATTTTCTCATTATCAATGCTCTTCTAATGACTCCAAACACACTTTTTGACACATTGATCATGAAATTAACACATGTGGCTAAACAACCTAGTATATTGATTGAATCAAACAAGTATAAACACCATTACAACTCTAAATCTATTTAAATCCGACAATCAAAGGAGTCATTCATCGTGGTTTGAATTTCGTACAAATGTGAACTGGTTTAATTCTTAAATCATGAGACATTCTAATGAGCTCATGTGAATTAGGCTCCTCTTATTGTTACCAGGACTATTTTTCATGCAATAACCTTGAAATTTAATTTTGCTTCATCCTTAATGACTATATTAGTTATGAAAAAAATGCCCATTGACCATCTATAACATAAATTCATTCAATTTAACAAACAATGGAGTCCTTCATCTTGAATTTCATTTCCTATTGATATTAATTGTTGAATTCAAGATTAGAGATTGGCTCCCATAATTTGTTGTTAGTGAGGCTCCTCTTTTGACTCCACACACACTTTTTGACACATTGATCATGAAATTAACACATGTGGCTAAACAACCTAGTTTATTGATTGAAACAAACAAGTAGAAACACCATTAAAACTCTAAATCCATTTAAATTCGTCAGTCAAAGTAGTCATTCATCATGGTTTGCATTCCTTACAAATGGGAAATTGGTTTAATTCCTAAATCATGAGACATTCTAATCACCTCATGTGAATTAGGCACCTCTTATTGTTACCAGGAGGATTTTCATGCAATAACCTCGAAATTAACTTTTGCTTCATCCTTAATGACTATTTTCGTTATGAAAAAAATGCCCATGGACCATCTATAACATGAATTCATTCTATTTAAAAAATAATGGAGTCCATGATTTGAAATTCATTTCTTATTGATATTAATTTTTGAATTCAAAATTAGAGACAGCCTCCCATCATTTCTCATTATCAATGCTCTTCTAATGACTCCAAACACACTTTTTGACACATTGATCATGAAATTAACACATGTGGCTAAACAACCTAGTATATTGATTGAATCAAACAAGTATAAACACCATTACAACTCTAAATCTATTTAAATCCAGCAATCAAAGGAGTCATTCATCGTGGTTTGCATTTCGTACAAATGTGAACTGGTTTAATTCTTAAATCATGAGACATTCTAATGAGCTCATGTGAATTAGGCTCCTCTTATTGTTACCAGGACTATTTTTCATGCAATAACCTTGAAATTTAATTTTGCTTCATCCTTAATGACTATATTAGTTATGAAAAAAATGCCCATTGACCATCTATAACATAAATTCATTCAATTTAACAAACAATGGAGTCCTTCATCTTGAATTTCATTTCTTATTGATATTAATTGTTGAATTCAAGATTAGAGATTGGCTCCCATAATTTGGCGTTAGCAAGGCTCCACTTTTGACTCCACACACACTTTTTGACACATTGATCATGAAATTAACACATGTGGCTAAACAACCTAGTATATTGATTGAATCAAACAAGTAGAAACACCATTAAAACTCTAAATCAATTTAAATTCGTCAGTCAAAGGAGTCATTCATCATGGTTTGCATTCCGTACAAATGGGGACTTGTTTAATTCTTAAATCATGAGACATTCTAATCGCCTCATTAGAATTAGGCTCCTCTTATTGTTACCAGGACTATTTTTCATGCAATAACCTTGAAATTAACTTTTTCTTCATCCTTAATGACTACTTTCGATATGAAGAAAATGTCAATGGACCATCTATAACATGAATTCATTCAATTTAACAATGGAGTGCTTGATCTTGAATTTCATTTCTTATTGATATTAATTGTTCAAATAAAAATTAGAGATTGCCTCCCATCATTTGTCGTTAGCAAGGCTCCAATTTTGACTCCACAAACACTTTTTGACACATTGATCATGAAATTAACACATGTGGCTAAACAACCTAGTATATTGATTGAAACAAACAAGTAGAAACACCATTAAAACTCTAAATCCATTTAAATTCGTCAGTCAAAGCAGTCATTCATCATGGTTTGCATTCCGTACAAATGGGAATTGCTTTAATTCCTAAATCATGAGACATTCTAATCACCTCATGTGAATTAGGCTCCTCTTATTGTTACCAGGAGGATTTTCATGCAATAACCTCGAAATTAACTTTTGCTTCATCCTTAATGACTATTTTCGTTATGAAAAAAATGCCCATGGACCATCTATAACATGAATTCATTCTATTCAAAAAATAATGGAGTCCATGATTTGAAATTCATTTCTTATTGATATTAATTGTTGAATTCAAAATTAGAGACAGCCTCCCATCTTTTCTCATTAGCAATGCTCTTCTAGTGACTCCAAACACACTTTTTGACACATTGAACATGAAAATAACACATGTGGCTAAACAACCTAGTATATTGATTGAATCAAACAAGTGTAAACACCATTACAACTCTAAATCTATTTAAATTCGACAATCAAAGGAGTCATTCATCGTGGTTTGCATTTCGTACAAATGTGAACTGGTTTAATTCTTAAATCATGAGACATTCTAATGAGCTCACGTGAATTAGGCTCCTCTTATTGTTACCAGGACTATTTTTCATGCAATAACCTTGAAATTTAATTTTGCTTCATCCTTAAGGACTATATTAGTCATGAAAAAAATGCCCATTGACCATCTATAACATAAATTCATTCAATTTAACAAACAATGGAGTCCTTCATCTTGAATTTCATTTCTTATTGATATTAATTGTTGAATTCAAGATTAGAGATTGGCTCCCATAATTTGGCGTTAGCAAGGCTCCTCTTTTGACTCCACACACACTTTTTGACACATTGATCATGAAATTAACACATGTGGGTAAACAACCTAGTATATTGATTGAATCAAAACAAGTAGAAACACCATTAAAACTCTAAATCAATTTAAATTCGTCAGTCAAAGGAGTTATTCATCATGGTTTGCATTCCGTACAAATGGGGACTAGTTTAATTCTTAAATCATGAGACATTCTAATCGCCTCATTTGAATTAGGCTCCTCTTATTGTTACCAGGACTATTTTTCATGCAATAACCTTGAAATTAACTTTTTCTTCATCCTTAATGACTACTTTCGATATGAAGAAAATGTCAATGGACAATCTATAACATGAATTCATTCAATTTAACAAACAATGGAGTGCTTGATCTTGAATTTCATTTCTTATTGATATTAATTGTTGAAATCAAAATTAGAGATTGCCTCCCATCATTTGTCGTTAGCAAGGCTCCTCTTTTGACTCCACACACACTTTTTCGATCATGAAATTAACACATGTAGCTAAACAACCTAGTATATTGATTGAATCAAGCAAGTAGAAACACCATTAAAACTCTAAATCAATTTAAATTCGTCAGTCAAAGGAGTCATTCATCATGGTTTGCATTCCGTACAAATGGGGACTTGTTTAATTCTTAAATCATGAGACATTCTAATCGCCTAATTAGAATTAGGCTCCTCTTATTGTTACCAGGACTATTTTTCATGCAATAACCTTGAAATTAACTTTTTCTTCATCCTTAATGACTACTTTCGATATGAAGAAAGTGTCCATGGACCATCTATAACATGAATTCATTGAATTTAACAGTGGAGTGCTTGATCTTGAATTTCATTTCTTATTGATATTAATTGTTCAAATCAAATTTAGAGATTGCCTCCCATCATTTGTCGTTAGCAAGGCTCCACTTTTGACTCCACACACACTTTTTGACACATTGATCATGAAATTAACACATGTGGCTAAACAACCTAGTATATTGATTGAAACAAACAAGTAGAAACACCATTAAAACTCTAAATCCATTTAAATTCGTCAGTCAAAGTAGTCATTCATCATGGTTTGCATTCCTTACAAATGGGAATTGGTTTAATTCCTAAATCATGAGACATTCTAATCACCTCATGTGAATTAGGCACCTCTTATTGTTACCAGGAGGATTTTCATGCAATAACCTCGAAATTAACTTTTGCTTCATCCTTAATGACTATTTTCGTTATGAAAAAAATGCCCATGGACCATCTATAACATGAATTCATTCTATTTAAAAAATAATGGAGTCCATGATTTGAAATTCATTTCTTATTGATATTAATTTTTGAATTCAAAATTAGAGACAGCCTCCCATCATTTCTCATGATCAATGCTCTTCTAATGACTCCAAACACACTTTTTGACACATTGATCATGAAATTAACACATGTGGCTAAACAACCTAGTATTTTGATTGAATCAAACAAGTATAAACACCATTACAACTCTAAATCTATTTAAATCCGGCAATCAAAGGAGTCATTCATCGTGGTTTGAATTTCGTACAAATGTGAACTGGTTTAATTCTTAAATCATGAGACATTCTAATGAGCTCATGTGAATTAGGCTCCTCTTATTGTTACCAGGACTATTTTTCATGCAATAACCTTGAAATTTAATTTTGCTTCATCCTTAATGACTATATTAGTTATGAAAAAAATGCCCATTGATCATCTATAACATAAATTCATTCAATTTAACAAACAATAGAGTCCTTCATCTTGAATTTCATTTCCTATTGATATTAATTGTTGAATTCAAGATTAGAGATTGGCTCCCATAATTTGTTGTTAGCCAGGCTCCTCTTTTGACTCCACACACACTTTTTGACACATTGATCATGAAATTAACACATGTGGCTAAACAACCTAGTATATTGATTGAATCAAACAAGTAGAAACACCATTAAAACTCTAAAATTTAAATTCGTCAGTCAAAGGAGTCATTCATCATGGTTTGCATTCCGTACAAATGGGGACTGGTTCAATTCTTAAATCATGAGACATTCTAATCGCCTCATTTGAATTAGGCTCCTCTTATTGTTACCAGGACTATTTTTCATGCAATAACCTTGAAATTAACTTTTTCTTCATCCTTAACGACTACTTTCGATATAAAGAAACTGTCCATGGACCATCTATAACATGAATTCATTCAATTTAACAAACAATGGAGTGCTTGATCTTGAATTTCATTTCTTATTGATATTAATTGGTGAAATCAAAATTAGAGATTGCCTCCCATCATTTGTCGTTAGCAAGGCTCCACTTTTGACTCCACAAACACTTTTTGACACATTGATCATGAAATTAACACATGTGGCTAAACAACCTAGTATATTGATTGAAACAAACAAGTAGAAACACCCTTAAAACTCTAAATCCATTTAAATTCGTTAGTCAAAGCAGTCATTCATCATGGTTTGCATTTCGTACAAATGGGAATTGGTTTAATTCCTAAATCATGAGACATTCTAATCACCTCATGGGAATTAGGCTCCTCTTATTGTTACCAGGAGGATTGTCATGCAATAACCTCGAAATTAACTTTTGCTTCATCCTTAATGACTATTTTCGTTATGAAAAAAATGCCCATGGACCATCTATAACATGAATTCATTCTATTTAAAAAACAATGGAGTCCATGATCTTGAAATTCATTTCTTATTGATATTAATTGTTGAATTCAAAATTAGAGACACCCTCCCCTCATTTCTCATTAGCAATGCTCTTCTAATGACTCCAAACATACTTTTTGACACATTGATCATGAAATTAACACATGTGGCTAAACAACCTAGTATATTGAGTGAATCAAACAAGTATAAACACCATTACAACTCTAAATGTATTTAAATCCGGCAAACAAAGGAGTCATTCATCGTGGTTTGCAGTTTGTACAAATGTGAAATGGTTAAATTCTTAAATCAGGAGACATTCTAATGAGCTCATGTGTATTAGGCTCCTCTTATTCTTACCAGGACTATTTTTCATGCAACAACCTCGAAATTTAATTTTGCTTCTTCCTTAATGACTATATTAGTTATGAAAAAAATGCCCATGGACCATCTATAACATGAATTCATTCAATTTAACAAACAATGAAGTCCTTGATCTTGAATTTCATTTCTTATTGATATTAATTGTTGAATTCAAGATTAGAGATTGGCTCCCATAATTTGTCCTTAGCAAGGCTCCTATTTTGACTCCACACACACTTTTTGACACATTGATCATGAAATTAACACATGTGGCTAAACAACCTAGTATATTGATTGAATCAAACAAGTAGAAACACCATTAAAATTCTAAAATTTAAATTCGTCAGTCAAAGGAGTCATTCATCATGGTTTGCATTCCGTACAAATGGGGACTGGTTTAATTCTTAAATCATCAGACATTCTAATCGCCTCATTTGAATTAGGCTCCTCTTATTGTTACCAAGACTATTTTTCATGCAATAACCTTGAAATTAACTTTTTCTTCATCCTTAATGACTACTTTCGAAATGAAAAAAATGTGCATGGACCATCTATAACATGAATTCATTCAATTTTAACAAACAATGGAGTGCTTGATCTTGAAATTTCATTTCTTATTGATATTTAATTGTTGAAATCAAATTAGAGATTGCCTCCCATCATTTGTCATTAGCAAGGCTCCACTTTTGACTTCACACACACTTTTTGACACATTGATCATGAAATTAACACATGTGGCTAAACAACCTAGTATATTGATTGAAACAAAACAAGTAGAAACACCATTAAAAACTCTAAATCCATTTAAATTCGTCAGTCAGAGCAGTCATTCATCATGGTTTGCATTCCGTACAAATGGGAATTGGTTTAATTCCTAAATCATGAGACATTCTAATCACCTCATGTCAATTAGGGTCCTCTTATTGTTACCGTGAGGATTTTCATGCAATAACCTCGAAATTAACTTTTGCTTCAACCTTAATGACTATTTTCGTTATGAAAAAAAAATGCCCATGGACCATCTATAACATGAATTCATTCTATTTAAAAAATAATGGGAGTCCATGATGTTGAAATTTCATTTCTTATTGATATTAATTGTTGAATTCAAAATTAGAGACAGCCTCCCATTTTTTCTCATTAGCAATGCTCTTCTAATGACTCCAAACACACTTTTTGACAACATTGATCATGAAAATAACACATGTGGCTAAACAACCTAGTATATTGATTGAATCAAACAAGTATAAACACCATTTACAACTCTAAATCTATTTAAATCCGGCAATCAAAGGAGTCATTCATTGTGGTTTGCATTTCGTACAAATGTGAACCAGTTTAATTCTTAAAACATGAGACATTCTAATGAGCTCATGTGTGAACGAGGCTCCTCTTATTGTTACCAAGGACTATTTTTTCATGCAATAACCTTGAAATTTAATTTTGCTTCATCCTTAAGGACTATATTAGTCATGAAAAAAATGCCCATTGACCATCTATAACATAAATTCATTCAATTTAACAAACAATGGAGTCCTTCATCCTGAATTTCATTTCTTATTGATATTAATTGTTGAATTCAAGATTAGAGATTGGCTCCCATAATTTGCCGTTAGCAAGGCTCCTCTGTTGACTCCACACACACTTTTTGACACATTGATCATGAAATTAACACATGTGGCTAAACAACCTAGTATATTGATTGAATCAAACAAGTAGAAACACCATTAAAACTCTAAATCAATTTAAATTCGTCAGTCAAAGGAGTCATTCATCATGGTTTGCTTTCCGTATAAATGGGGACTTGTTTAATTCTTAAATCATGAGACATTCTAACGACCTCATTTGAATTAGGCTCCTCTTATTATTTCTAGGACTATTTTTCATGCAATAACCTTGAAATTAACTTTTTCTTCATCCTTAATGACTACTTTCGATATGAAGAAAATGTCCATGGACCATCTACAACATGAATTCATTCAATTTAACAAACAATGGAGTGCTTGATCTTGAATTTCATTTCTTATTGATATTAATTGTTGAAATCAAAATTAGAGATTGCCTCCCATCATTTGTCGTTAGCACGGCTCCAATTTTGACTCCACAAACACTTTTTGACACATTGATCATGAAATTAACACATGTGGCTAAGCAACCTTGTATATTGATTGAAACAAACAAGTAGAAACACCATTAAAACTCTAAAACCATTTAAATTCATCAGTCAAAGCAGTAATTCATCATGGTTTGCATTTCGTACAAATGGGTAATTGGTTTAATTCGTTAAATCATGAGGACATTCTAATCACCTCATGTGAATTAGGCTCCTCTTATTGTTACCAGGAGGATTTTTTCATGCAATAACCTCGAAATTAACTTTTGCTTCATCCTTAATGACTTATTCTTCGTTATGAAAAAAAATGCCATGGACCATCTATAACATGAATTCATTCAATTTAAAAAACAATGGAGTCCATGATCTTGAAATTCATTTCTTATTGATATTCAATTGTTGAATTTCAAAATTAGAGACAAGCCTCCCATCTTTTCTCATTAGCAATGCTCCTCTTTTGACTCCAAACACACTTTTTTGACACATTGATCATGAAATTAACACATGTGTCGCTAAACAACCTAGTATATTTGATTGAATCAAACAAGTATAAACACCATTAAAACTCTAAATCCATTTAAATCCGTCAGTCAAAGGAGTCATTCATCATGGTTTGCATTTCGTACAAATGTGAACGATGGTTTAATTCTTAAATCATGAGACATTCTAATAATACCTCATTGTGAATTAGGCTCCTCTTATTGTTACCAAGGACTATTTTTCATGCAATAACTTTCAAAATTACATTTTGCTTCATCCTTAATGACTTATATTCATTATGAAAAAAATGCCCATGGGACCAATCTATAACATGAATTCATTCAATTTAACAAACAATGGAGGTGCTTGATCTTGAAATTTCATTTTTATATTGATATTAATGTCGGAATTCAAAATAATTGAAGAGATTAGCCTCCCACCATTTCTCTTTAGCAATGCTGCTCTTTTGACTCCAAACACACTTTTTGACAGATTGATCATGATAATTAAAATGTGGCTGAATTTAACCATAGTATATTGATTTTGAATCAAATAAAAGTGTAGAACACAATTAAAACTCTAAATCTATTTAAATCGTCAATCAAAGGAGTCATTCATCATGGTTTGCATTTACGTACAAATGTGAATGGTTTAATTCTTAATTGACTAACATGAATTCATTCATTTAACAACCAATGGAGTCTTGATCTTGAATTTCATTTCTTATTGATATTAATT